>NW_020769327.1:13981861-13998497 GCF_900518735.1 Pseudonaja textilis
AGGAGGAGGAGGAGGAGGAGGAGGAGGAGGAGGAGGAGGTGGAGGAAGAAATGCCTGCCCAGGCACATAGCCACACCCATCTAGCCATTCCCACCTAGCCACACCCACAGAACCCCCTGGAGGAAGGGCTTTGACTATACAAACTCAGTGGCCATCTTGACCTTTTATTGTCCCCCAGATACCCCCAGAATGAATTCTCCTGCCACTTGGAGAAGTAGACATTGTGGCACATTCAGTCTCTTAACAGCAAGCATGATCAAAATATTTGTCCTTTTGCTAGATTTCAATTTGCATTCTCCTCCTTAACATATTCAATAGTTTAATGAACTAATAATCAAGGAAAAGGGACTCACCTCAACCTAGCCCTTTCTTCCCCAATCTGGTGCTCTCTAGAAATGTTTGTCCTTCAGCTTCCATAATTCCCAGAGGGCAAGTTTACCCTATTTGGAAGCACCAAGAGTGGGGAGGGCTAATTTATCCTGTGAAATGGGCATATGATTCCTAAATAGAAATTCCTAAGTAGAAATAGCCTCACCCACCCAGTTTTCTTGCATTCTTTCAAATGCCAATGCAAGTGTCAAGTTTGAAAGGTGCTCATGCTATTATCACTTCTAAGCTTGCCAAAGAGCCGGGGGGGGGGGGGGGGGGGGGGGGGGGGGAGAGGGAATGTAGGCTCCAGACATCAAGAAGATGATCTGTGAGAGCCACTTTAGCAGGTGTTTGCCAAACCCAAAGACTTTTTTCTCATAAAAATACAATACTACTCAAATTGGACAATGTGACCTGCATTAATGAGGGTGAATCCTATAACTTAATTATCTGGGTTTGTGTGGGAATTGGCTAGATTTGGTTTTGCCCTCATCAGATAACGTACTCAATGAAATTTGGATCAGCTCAACCGTGCTTGCTTTGGTTGGGTTTGTCAGTCGGGATGTTGACAGCAGGAACTGAATCTGGAGACATCTGCTAAAAAGCTGGTGTCCTGTCAATTTATTGTGGTCTTTTGTGATTTATCTGGCCTTCTCAAGTAGGAAAAGCTGCTGCTCAGGGCAGCCATGCCTGGCTCCTCAAGGCAGGAAGACTCCAGAGATTTAAGAGTGTGTTGGAGAGAGGAGGGAGGGGAGATCCTCCTGTAGACCAGAGTTTCATACTGTCAAGAACTTTAAGCCATGTCAACTTCAGCTCCCAGAATGCTGGCTGGGGAATTCTGGAGTGGAAGTCACACATTTTATAGGTTGAAGCTGAGAAACATGTCTGTGGACTATGGTTTGACCTCTGGCCTGAGATCAGGTACATCATTGTCATCGTTGTCACTAGCAGAGGATGACGTCATCCATTGTGCACTCTTGAAGGCAACTCCAACAGCTTCTGGTCACGGCTGGCTTAGCAGAAGGCAACAGGTTCTGCATACAGAAAAACCCAGCAGATTTTCTGTCACAGATAACAGAGCACAAAAGAGAAGTAGCAGACCCCACCCAGACATGAAGGATCAACAGGAGTTCAGAAAAATCCAGTGGGTTCTAACATTGAGGAGGGAGGGAGGGAGGGAGGAAGGAAGGAAGGAAGGAAGGAAGGAAGGAAGGAAGGAAGGAAGGAAGGAAGGAAGGAAGGAAGGAAGGAAGGAAAATATGCCATTAAGGATGGAAAACATGAGATTTAGTACTGGGAAAGGAGGAAGCATGAAAACGAAACTTAAAACAACCCTATTTTAATTCTGTTTGCTCTAAGAGGAGGCAGAGTTGGTCTTTCAAGCTTCCATTGTTATACCCTACAATGGCTTACAATACCAAAGAACAGGTAGTCCTTGTCTTACAACCACAACTGAGCCCAAAATTTATGTTGCTAAGCAAGACAGTTGTTAAGTGAATTTTGCCCCATTTTACAACATTCTTGGCACAATGATTAAGTGACTCACTTGTTGTTCAGTTAGTAACATGGTTGTTAAGTGAATCTGGTTCCCCCATTGCTTGTCGGAAGGTGGCAAAGGGGGATCACATGACCTCAGGACATTGAAATCGTCATAAATATGAATCAGTTGCCAAGAGTCTGAATGTTTATCATGTGACCATGAGAATGTTGCAGCGAGCGTAAGTGTGAAAAACAGACATAAGTCAATTTTTTCAGTGCCATTATAATTTCTAACTATCACTAAGTCGAGGACTACCTGTAGTATTCCTGGAATCCCTATGATATCTGCCTTTTTTTAAACCTAGCATACCTTGAAAGGTTGTGTTATGACCAATGTCGCCTAGGCATTGGTCATAAACACATCAATAGAGTCCCTTTGGTTCTGCTAATTCCACAACAAATGGCCCTACAACGGCCAGAAAGGTCCACCTTATTTATTATTAAGCCAGTAATCACCAGAGCTGAATCGCCAAGGCAGAAAGTCCAAAAACAAGTTGCAAGATCCGTAAGTCATACACAAGATTCCAGATCCACAAGACAAGATCAAGAGTCCTCAAGCAAGGGTCGGATTCCACAGGCAGAAACATGATTCAAGGCATTGTTTTTCTAAGCTTGGGGAAGTGTAAGCAAAAGCAAAACAATTGTTCCTCACAAAGAAACCCTCCCTCAGCCTCTGCTTAAGTTAACCCAAACCAGTTGTTCCTTGTGAGGAGGGAGTGAGGTGGCCTTCTCCCATGCAGCCTCACAGAACTCCTTCAAACTTGCCTCCGCTCCACTCTCCGTACCCTCAGGGAGCTGTTCCTTATCAGAGGGGGATCTTCTGCCTCTCAGCATCCCTACCAGTCACCAGTGGATCCTCCCCCAGGCAGGTCCCCGTCCTGTTGACCACCTCCCCCAGTGCCTGAAGGGCTTGGGCAGGGATGGGATTCTACAGGTTTGCACCTATTCGCTAGCACCGGTTGCTAACATGCTAAGCAGTTCGGAGAACCAGTTGTTAGAAGAAATTACTGGCCTAATCCTGGAAGGAAGGCAGGAAGGAAACATTCTGGTGTTGCTTACTGCCTCTCCGTTAACCCTTATTACATTCTTGGCAGGACTAGACTTCCTGTCTCAGGAACGTCTCTGGAGTTTTTCCCCTCCTTTGCTGGTACTTTGCTTGTGTGGAGTGACCATTCAAAGTTACAATGGCACTGAAAAAAGTGGTTTATGACCATTTTTCACACTTATGACTGTTGCAGCATCCCCACAGTCATGAAGAGGCCAGGCGAGGAGAGTGAGTGATATTGAGTTGGCCACGCCCCGGGCAATAACACGACCACCAAGCCACATCCACCCAGTCACATGACCATCAAGCCACGCCCACCAACTAAGCCACGCCCATAGAACCAATTGTTAAAAAATTTGGATCCCACCCCTGGGCTTGGGGTAGCGTTGTCCTCAGCCCCTAGCCTCTCCAAACATTCCAGGGGAGACATGCCATCCCCAGCAGACGGTCCTGGTCCCAACTCCTCCTTCTCTTCCAAACCGGGATCGAAATAGGGCCATGACAGATGAAAAGATCACACCTCACAGTCAGAGAAAAGCTCCTTAGTGTCTAATCACACTTGGCCAATAAAAAATTCTATACTCTATAGTATTCCTGCCACTCTCCTGGCAACTGGCCATTATGATAGGGGGTTGATGCAACATCTTGTCATTACTGATGAGTTACCCTCACGGAGGAGAAATGGGTGTAAGCAGAGCTGAGTGGCTGATGCAAGGATATGTCTCCCTTGCCACAAAGATGGCATCTCCAGAAGTCTTTCTTTAAACTCCTGGAGAGCTGATATTCATCAGGATCACTCTTAGGAGGCTCAAGCAAGTGATAAGAAACCCAGAAATTTGGCGCTTTACACCCAATTCAAGAGCTGCTTCTCCAAAATCCCTGCTACAAATTCTCCAGATGCTACTTTCCATTTTTGTTTTGTTTTTTGGAGGGGGGAGGGGGGCAGGAAACCGGGCTCCAAGTCTGTTAAAGTACCATTCAGCAGGGCTTTGCTGCCCCCTGCTGGTTTAAACAGGAAGCAAGATGTGGTTTTTCCAGGCCAAGTAACTATTGGAAATGGTTAGTCCTGACTAGTATGCTCCAAGAGTTTTAACAGCTGTTTTTTTTTTGCATTTGGCTGGGTGATTTCTGGTTATTCCTCCCAAATGTGGAAAAATAGGGGAGCTCAAACTGCCATGTGTCAAGTCATTGGGTGAACACAGCAGGTAAAAGAACAAAGAGTAAACTCTTCTGCAGGAAACTGTATCGGATCTAAACCGGAATCCTAGATCTAGGTAATCCTTGACTTACGACCAGAATTACGACCAGAATTTCTGTGGCTAAGCAAGTGGGTTGTTAAGTGAGTCATGCTCCATTTCCCGACTTCATTTACTATGATTGTTAAGTGAATCCCTAGAGTTGTTAAGGGATCCTCATCGCACGCAGTTGCTAAGTAAATCTGGCTTTCCCTGCATTGACTTTGCTCCTTAGAGGCCAGCTGGGAAAGTTGCTGCAACAGTTCTAAGTACCCACCAATTGGCGAGTGCCTGAGTTTTGATCACATGACTTTGAGGATGCTGCAACAGTCAAGAGTGCAAAGATGGTTGTAAGTATTTTTTTTCCCATGGTTATGAAACAAATGGTTGTAAGTCAAGGATGCCATCAAGTTGAGTTCTGTGGAGGGCAGGAATCCAAATTCAAATCCAAGCATCCACATTTACATAAAAAATATATTTTAAAATACAGGCGGAGCTTCAGTCTCACCACAATGATCAACATCTTGACTTTTCTGACCACGGCCTTCAACGCTCATTTTCTACCTTTCTGTAACTCAGGCTCATTATTCTGCATCCCTTCCTCTGGAACAGAGGTCCCCAAACTGGCCACTAAGACTTGTGGATTTCTTCAGCTCCTAGAATTCTCCAGCCAGCTCTGCGGAAGTCCACAAGTCTTAAAGTTGCCAAGTTTGGGGACCTCGGCTCTGGAACAAGAGAGAGGAGTTATTGAGCTTCTGTGTGACAGACATCCTTTCTCAAGGCCACATGTCCTTCATTTTCTTTTGATCAGGCTCGGTTCAGAGTCCTGTTAAGGTGTTTTCCTCCAGGCCTTAAGTCAGCAAGAAAGGATGCCGGCATAATTGTGCTGACCTGGTGGCTAAGATCAAATCGGGAGCAGGGTTTATTAATTCATTCTATGTAAAAAAAAAAAAAAAAGAAAGCATCAATTCGGAAGAATAATATAAATAAGTAAATGAAACAGAGCCTGTTTGGGGTAGTGGATAAGGAATCAGGCTAGAAACCAGAAGACCACGAGTTCTTTTTCTCATCTTTGGTATGAAAGCCATTTGGGTGACTGTGATGACCCGGGGCATGGCACAAAGGCAACACAGTCACATAATCAATAAGAGTCCCTTTATTATCTCCAACTTTGCCCCCAATGTCCAGGTTACCTTCAGGCTGAAGAAAAACTCTCCCAGAAATAGCCTTTGACTATAGAAAATTCAGTCCAAAACAAGGCACACACAAACTGTAACTTAAAATCCAAACAAACCAAACTGAAGTAATTAGCTTGGCAGGGCAGGAGCAGGAATTTCAAACTTGAAAGCACGGCCAAACAGTTGGGAAGTTGCCAGGAACACAGATAAGCCACAACGATACAAGATAAAGTCATGTTTGCTCTCAACAGCTTGCTGCACTCAACTTGCCTTTTTTATACACTGTGTTCCCAGCTGCAGCTAATGAAGGGAATCAGGGCCTTTTCCTCCCCCCAAGCCATGCAACCCACATTGCTCTCTTCTCCATTCCTCCCTGCATGCCTGAGGATAAAGAGGGGGTGGGCCTGGGTCTTCCTCTGAACTCTCAATTGTTCTACCTCTCCCCTGCTCTACTCAGCTGGACTTTGCCCTTCCCCAGTTTCTTCCACAGCCAATGGAACCACACTCCCACCCCTTGTCAACTGTTCAGCTTCGTCCTCCGAGTCAGATTCCAACAGTGACTTTGGGCTAATCGCTCTCTCTTATCCAACCCAACTCACGGGGAAAAGTAGGGGAAAGTTGTGGGGAAATCAGGAAGAGGCAGGTGTATCAGGTAAAGTTTGCTATCTTGAGTTTTATGTGAAAAAATAGAAGGAATAAAATTCTAAAAACAAATATGGTTAAGTAAAATAAACTGTGCTAGGAACCAAACACACACCTTCCTACACAGGTAGTCCATCATTTACAACCATTTGTTTAGTATCTGAAGTTACAATAACACTGGAAAAAGTGACCTACAGTAGTCCTTGAACTGAGAATCGCTGCAGCATCACCAAAGGTGACCCAAATGCAGGCAATTCTGGCAACCAGCCTATATTTTTACCACAGTTGGCAAGGACCGAGGGTCACGTGATCACATTTGCAACTTTCCCAGCTTTTATTTTATAAAAAGAAAAGAAAAAATTAAAAAAGAAATAGCCAAAGGACAGGTTGCAGGCATGCCTGCAAGTTGTCCCTAGGCCTAGTTCTCAACCTACGAAACTTGGGATCAAAGTTTTGATCAGTAAGTGATGTGGTCATTAGGTGAGTCCATCCCAGGACCAGACCCAATTTTACAACCATTTTTACCTATCAAGTACAGTCATTAAGTGAATCACATATTTGAAGTCACTGCACAGAGCCTGGAGAACAGTGAGCCTGCCCATAGATTATGTTGTCAATATATAGAATTTTTGCATAGAAGGAGGAGCAAATCTTGACTTACAACAGTTCACTTAGTGACCATTCAAAGTTTACAACAGCACTGAAAAAATGACTTATAACCATTTTTTACACTTATGACCATTGCAGCATCCCCAGGGTCACTAATCTACATTTGGATGCTTGACCATTGACACATTTATGACAGCTGCGGTGTCCTGGAATCATGCAATCCCCTTTTGTAACCTTCTGAAAAGCAAAGTCCGTGGGGAAACCAGATTGACTTAACAACCATGTTACTAACTTAACAACTGCAGTGATTCACTTAACAAATGTGGCAAGAAAAGTCACAAAATGGAGCAAAACTAATTTAACAAATTTTTCACGTAGCAACATAAATTTTGGGGTCAATTGCGGTTGTAAGTTGAGGACTAGCTGTACTTTGAAATGAGAATAATTAACTATAAATGAGGGTCTGAAGCATGGGAGAAAGCCAACATCCTAAGGACAGGACTTCTGAAAATAATTAGTCAAGTTGTCCTTGCACTAGTGGCAGTCCTTAACATATAACTATTCATTTAGTGACTGCTTGAAATTACAACTGCACTGAAAAAAGTAACTCATGACTATTTTTCACACTTATGACCATTGCAACAGCCCCGTGGTCATATGATCAAAATTTGGACACTTGGCAACTGGCATCTGTTCATCACGGTTGCAATGTCCCCGGGTCATGTGATCACATTTTGCCACCTGCTGACAAACAAAGGAGAGGTGGAATTCTACTGGTTCGGACTGGTTCTTTAGAACTGGTTGTTACGATTCTGCACAGTTCAGAGAACCGACAAATCGCGTCACTGGCTGGCCCCTCCCCACACCTACCCTTCCACTCACTCCTTACCTGGTATGCGCACTATCAAACTTGCCTGCTAAGTTGCTATTTTTCCTTTTTCTTTTTCCTGACCATCAGCTGTTCTGCTGCGCTGGAAGGTTTAGATTAGCTAGAAAGCAGGAAATAGTTGCATTTCTTGCTTTCTAGCTAATCTAAAAGCAGAGGTGAACCTTCCTTAGAACCGAAGCTTCTATTTTTCAATGCAGACTCAGGTAGCCGATTGCAGATAGATAGATCTCTAAGTGAATCTGTGATTCTGTGAGCAACTCAATCTGCCTGCCTGCTTTGCCTGATTTTTGGTAAAAGTTGCTCCTTTTTTTAATAAAAGTTCAATATTTACATAAATATTTATAATATTTACATACAAGCCATGCCCAGCCAGTCACATGACCACCAAGCCACACCTACCCAGTCACTTGACCACCAAGTGACACCCACAAATTAGACCACGCCCCCATAACTGGTTGTTAAGACATTTGAATCCCACCCCTGAAGCAAAGTAAAGGGGGAATCCAGATTCACTCAACGGTGTTACTAGCTTAACAACTGCAGTGATTCACTTAACCAGAAGGGTTGCAAAATGGGGTAAACCTTACTTAACAACCGTCTTGCTTAGCGATGGAAATTTTGGCCTCAATTGCAGTCATAAGTCGAGATAGGTAATGGGGTGTAAGAATGATTCCTTGGTCTCTTAGGGGAAGAATTGATCTCTCTCCAACCCCATTATCCGGAAAGACACACCAAATCCATCATCTGTTTTTCCTTTCTTTTATTTGTCTGGCCTGCAAAGGATGGAGAAAGAGGTGAAAACCATCTGAGGGTCTTGGGAAAATCTCTGAAATGTTGATGAGTCAAATGCAAGAGGGGTGCTTCAGATTGCGCCCCCTGGTTAGGAAAACTGTCCCTCTCCGATCGAGTTAGTCAGCGGCATTTTTCCGTTGATGGCAGCTGCCAGCTGTATTAACATAATTAATTATATTAGGGGGCCAGTAGATTAACCAATTATGAAAGTGTGGTTGTTCTGATTTTCCTTTAATTAATTTGTTTTGTTTACAATGCAGCAACATCTGTCAAGGCCCCAATGGACTAGAGCCAGAATAAGACAGAACACACCTCTCTGGGATACAGAATTCCTCCAGAAAAATGACACTGTCTTTTAAAATAATCTTTTGTTTCTAGGATGTTGTTTAAATACAGATTTCCAGCAACTGGTAGCCCTTTGTTCTCCTCAGCTAGAAATTTCTTTTTCTTTTCATAAACATTAGCCATGTCTTGGCCTCTAATGTTTTAAATCACTACGGGTGAAATCCATTGATAGGGCTGAGAAGTTTAAATGATTTGGTGGCTTTTTAAAAAAATGACCTATTTCAAAATCCTTTTAGTTCACCCACTAAACCTGAAGATCTGATTCTCAACTTCAAAAAAAACCCTGAAGATAATTTGAACAGAAATCAGGGTTTTCCTATAACTGGTTAAACCAGCTTTGTGATTTTTGCTATTGTTTCAACCATTCATTCACTGTCTAAAGAACACAAGAAATATTGATGAAAAAGTAGGACATCTTTTTAAAATCACTTTGAATGTGGATTCCTCTGCCTCCGGCCTGCATTTTAATAATAGTCATTAAAGCAATTAATGCTGGCATAAGAGAAAGCTCTTTTGAAAATTTGCTGCTG
Source organism: Pseudonaja textilis (assembly GCF_900518735.1). Next base: position 13,991,035 of record NW_020769327.1, read on the forward strand.
CTTTAGGTCAAGTTGATTGTTAGGTTGGGGAAATTAACATTAAAACTTCCTTTATCAAAAATGAGGTTGAGTGTACTGAGACAGGACTCTTAGTGAATCTCCTTCCAAAAAATATTTCACTCTCCAAGGATGTGTCAAAGAAAAAAGGGGTATCTCCAGACAAATTAATGGCTTTGAAGATATTTGCATATATTTGAAAATATTTGTCTTAAAGCCTGACTTTATGGAGCACCAAGAAATTCTGGCTTCCATCTGGAAAACATGAATTCAGCAAATTTGTCATATGAACTAAGCCATCCATACCATCAACCCAAGTGATGTCATAGTGCAATGCTTGCTCGCATTAGTCCTTGAGGAACAAATGCCAATATGGAGGCCCTGTTTAATATACTATTAAAATTCGTTTGTGTCTGTGACTTTTAACTGGATGAAACTGAGCATCACAGGGCAACAGGTGATTTGAACCAAATCAAATGGGCTAATGTACAGAATGCATTCAAAATCTGAGATCCAAGATTTCTGTAGAACTAACATTTGGCAAATTTCATAAAACTTTTTTTGACACAGTACAAAATGTCATAAAACATTTCATGCAGTCAACTGCTGATGTACTGTTGTACAGTACAACATGAGTTACTTTCAGGGGTGGGATTCTACCTGGTTGGTCCGGTTCTATAGAACCAGTTATGATTCTGTGCAGTTCGGAGAACCGACAAATCACACCACTGGCTGGCTCCCTCCCTGCCCACTCATACCTTACCTAGCATGCTTGCCTGAATTTGGTAAGTTGCCATTTTTCCTTCCCCCCCTCCCCCAACCATCAGCTGTTTTGCTATGCCAGGAGATTTAGATTAGCTAGAAAGCAGGAAATTGTTGGATTTCTTGCTTTCTAGCTAATCTAACAGCAGACCTGAACCTTCCTTAGACTGAAGCTTTTCAGTGCAGACTCAGGTAGCCGATTGCAGAAAGGTAGATCTCTGAGTGAATCTGTGATTCTGTGAGCAACTCAATCTGCCTGCCTACTTTGCCTGATTTTGGGTAAAAGTTGCTCTTTTTTATTAAAAAGAATCAATATTTACATAAATATTTACATACAAGTCATGCCCAGTTAGCAAGCCATGCCCACCCAGTCACATGACCACCAAGTCACACCCACGAATTAGGCCATGCCCACAGAACCAGTTGTTAAGAAATTCGATCCCACCCCTGGTTACTTTCAAGATGTACTCTGAATATCTCCCTGAATTTTTAAGAATTTTTTTCCAATACATTAGAAGCTCTGCCCTTGTTGAAGGTACATAAGAATCTGGTAAAGGAAATATATTTGAAAAGATGACTCAACAGATCACAGGTTGCCTAGCTTTCATTCATGCCAAGAAGAGCATCTCTTAGTGGAGAGGTTTGAATGGATGCACAAGAAGTCATGCAGGCCACACATGTCACATGGCCACCTCATCACTGCAAGAATTTTACATTTCACCAGGACAATTTCTTCTAAATTCTGTTTCCATTTGAAAAGATTTAAAAAGCAAATTATCTTTTAACAAACTGAAAGTTGATTAGGGCATGTTTTCATGCATGAGATGCAATTTGGCTTTTTCAGAAGGTTCTGGGCACTAACATAAACTGTTGATTTCTGGTTCCCTTGATAATTTTCTGGTTCTTTATTTTTCTGCTGTTATGCATATACGAAAGTATAGCAACTAATATATGAATATGAATGTTGATGCTGTAGTTGTTGAAAGTATTGATATGTTATGAATTGTTGGAAAACGTTTAATAAAATGTATTTTAAAAAAAGAAACCTAAGCTACCCTGGAGGGGTGGTGAAGAAGAGAGGACATTCAGTAGATCACTAGGAGATCACAAACTCCTTGTTTGATCCAGAAGAACACTCTCAATCCATCAGGAAGAAAAAGACAGCCATTGTATGCGTGACCCAGGCTATGACAGCCGACCGGAGAAGAATGAGTGAAGATTGAGGAGGAACAGTGTGGCGACTGGGTGAGAATTTTCCAACTTCTGTTGAGGAATTTGTCCCTTTTAAAACTGGCTTGAGTGAAAGTGGGACTGTAAAAGAAGGTAGACAAAAATATTTGTCTATCTTCCACCCCCTGAGAATAACAGCAAATAAGCACAAAGCTGAAATAGAGCCAAATAAAAAACTTGAACTATTTGAACTATTTGAGAGAAATAAGTGTTAAAAGAAGAAAATTGGACTGGTTATTCTAAGGACAATATTAATTGGACTTTATTGAACTAAAAAAAAAATGTACTATAAAACTTGGGCTCTGGAACCCCTAAAAGAAAAGGATTTGGCTTATGTTAAATGAAGTTAAAGGAAAGGAGTAAAGAGAAATAGAGCCACAGTGACACTTGCTGTTATAGTGAAAGTGAAGGAAAAAAAGTGAGATTAACAATTGACCTTGGGTGGTTTATTGAAAGAACATTGTTACAAGACTCAGGTAAACTGCCTGCACCTGGGAATGTTTACAGAGAGAAGTGTAGAGAAAGAGAGTGGAAACAGTGTAAGTTTTAAACGCTGTAGCTCTCTGACTAGATGTGGATTTTATAATCTAAGCAACTGGGAAAAAAAGAAAATAATATAAAGCAAGTGAAGGCTTTTATCTTTCAGGTTCTCCTTTTTGGTAATTTATAATTTGTTTGATACAATCTTGGGGTTTGGTGGGCCTTTGCGCATTATAATTTATCAAAAGGAAAACAACCTTTTTGAAGAGAAGTTTGGACTATGGATAAAGATATCTACTTTGTGAAATACAACAGCTAAAAGAGTGAAGTAACTTGAATACTGAAAACAAGAACTGGGAACAAAAAAGGAAAATGTTGGACTGTTTCCGGTGTACTCATTAAGTTGGGTATTGTGGAGTATTGTATTGTTTTATTTATTATTGATTGTTTGATTATTGATTGGTTATTTCTGTTAAATAACTATTACTTAAAATATTTTATTATTTAAAATTATCAAAATGATGAGCAATTCAAATTTAAGCAAAACAGGGAGAAAAAAAATGCATCATCTGCACCACCAGCAGCAGCAGCATCAAGCCCAGTGAGTCAATGCTATATAGATACGATGTTACAGAATGAAAGATTAAATACTTTTCAGTCACAAATGAAAACTATATTCGAACTACTACAAGAAGCCATGGCTAAGAATCATGATGATTTGGCAGATAGGATGCAAAAGATGGAACAAAAGATGGAAGATAAAATCAATAACATCCAGCAAATGATCACTAAAAATGAACAACAGATTCAGAAAATGGAAAAGAAGACAGAGCAAACAGATAAGAAAGTAGAAGAGATGGATTACAGACTGACTAAGGTAGATAATGAGCTTGGGCAATCCATAGTTATGTTGGAGATGGGTAGAGCAGAATACTTCCTGAGATTTCAGAATATTGAGGAGGAAAAAGGGGAAGATCTTGGTGAAAAATGACAGAATTGTTGGCAGATACATTGGAAAAGAGCAAACAGGAAGCCCTCTCTGGGTTTGATGAAATATTTAGAATATACACAAGCTATGCTAGAAGGAACAAACTTCCCAGAGAGGCACATATGAGATTTTCAAAGAAGGCAATAAGAGCGGAAATATTTCAAAGAGCAAGAGATGCACCACTGAAATACAAAGGGAGAGAAATAGCAGTCTTGAAACAAATACCCAGAAGAGGAAGAGATACAGTATCAGTTTCTGACAAGACAACTAATAAAATGTGACATAAACTTTAGATGGCTTATGCCTGGGGGAATATTGGTGACTTGGATGGAAAAAAGCATAGATTAGATACCATAGACCAGTGGTCGCCAAATTTTGGTGGTCCACAGAGAAATGTCCCCTCCCAAGCACACACACCCCGAAGCAATTAATCCAGGCTGCACAGGAACACAAGGCTGTGCCACCCACAGGGCCCACCCACCTGCTGGTCCCCATCCTTCGACCGAGTGCAAACCTTACCTTGAGTAGAGCCACACAAGCTGGAACTGGAAGGTAAGAACAACGGCAGGGGAAGGAAATCCACTCAGGGGTGCCTTGCTGATGTTGGTAGGAAAGTCAGTCCCATATTCCAGAACCGCAGTAGTCACAGGACTGGCCTTTAGATCATCCCAGACCAGCTCCGGGATGACCAAGGGACCAGTCCTGTGACTACTGCAGCTCTGGAATATGGGACCAGCCCATGGTGAGGTTGGAAATCTCTGCCATAGGGTGTGGCACATGTAATGTGCAAATTTGCAGGTGGTGCAATGTGCAAAAAGCAGCACAGTCCTCACCCGCCAGGACGAGGTAATGGTTCTGTTGCGGCAAGAAGGGGTCATAGTTAAACCATCACATCTCTGTTCCGAGCTGAGGGTTGCAGCCAAATTCCCTGCTCAGTCGGTGTTCTGGGAAGATGTGGCTTGGGAATAAAGAGCCCCTCCTCTGCACAAGCAGGCAAGTTGGCAAGTTGGCAGGGCACTGCCTGAACTGGTGCCTGAGGCTCCTCCAGCCTTGGGAGGGGTGCTGCTTCCTACCCTGCCCCCTTTTGGGTAAGCCCAGCTGGGCTCCACATGTTTGGTCTGGTAGCAGATGGGGAAATGGTGCATCCTTCCCCACTTCCTGCAGGGCCTGCAGGCAAAGCACCCCTCTCGTGCACCTGGCACTGCAGTTGGGGGCATGAGGGGAACATTCTCCACGTGGGGGAGGAAGACACGCTCCACGCCCATTGTGCTCAGCCAAGGGGCACCGATAGGCAGGGGAGCAGCTGCAGCTGGTTGGCAAAGTGGTGATGCCGGCGGGTGGACTGATGCATGCAGAGAATCGAGTGCATGGGAGATGGCAGCATCAGGACCCTCCCCGACTCTTCCCTGAAGTGCCTCACACCAGCCAACTACCCTGCCCCGAATGCTTGGGATGCTTGCGGTGGCACTTCAGACAGGATGGTGGCAGCAATGGGGGGTGGGCTAGTGAGGCTTCCCAGAATTCTCCTTGGCTCTTCCCCGAAGTGCCTCACACCAGCCGAATCCCCACCTTGCTTGGGACAGCTCCCAGGGACAGGAGTTCGGCCAAGCTACCTGCAAAATCATCCCCCTCTCTCTCTCGAGGAGCACTCAAGAAGAGAAGCCGCCGCAGTCACTCTTGTCTCTCAAGAGCCCGGCCAATATTTAGCTTGTCTATTTTATTTGGATAAAATAGACAAGCTAAATATTATTGTTATTATAGTATTAAAGTTATTGTGCTGAATGCTATTGTAAACATTTTGATTACGATTGCCTAAAAACAATTGTACCCAGACAACACACTGTTTGATTGAAGTGGAATTTTTGATACGTTCTACAAATGAAGTAAAACAAACATTAAAAAAAAAGAATGAAAGCTGGTGGTGATTTGGGGCCAATTGTGCGCTCTCTAAACTAGCCTAGTTCACAGCTTGATATCCTGAGCAATGGTAGGATGTGGAAATATACGTCTGCCATTCTGAATTGTACAAAATAGAAGTGGGGTGCAATGCATCTAATTATAAACAAACAACATTGAAGAATAGAACTCACTGACACTTAATCAGAGGAGATAAGAACCTGAGGAAATCTTGCTTGATCACATCAACATTTCTTCCCATCCATCATCTTGTTTCCACAATGGCTCAATCAGATGCCATTTGGAAGGCCACCAACAAATTACTACGATGGCATTCACACACACCTGCATTCCTCAGTGATTAACAGGGGAATGACTGTACTGTCTCGGCCTCCAAACAAATCTGTTGCCAGGAGTAGAAATCTTCTGTCATTTTCTAGCTTAAAACATGTTTTGTTAACTGTTGTTACACAGTTTCTCGCAGGTCAAATCTTGGCTCTTCAGAGAAAGGTCAGGCCCAAATAGTTTGGAATTATGTTCATATTTTATGTTGCTACTAATGCTTTGCTTCTACTGAATCAGTGGCAGATCACCTTGGTGCAGTGAGAGATAGAATGTGAACTAAAGAATTTTGCTGATTATGCATGGGATTCAGTTCTGAGCCAGGTCCAGTTTGGTTATTCGGTTCCAGTAGGGGGGACTTTGAACCCTCCATGTCTTCAAAATTACTGGCTATCCTTCACATTGAAAGCCTGCTGGGTAGCAAAGTGATCAAGAATAATAGACTTCTCTTTCTCTTTGGCTGAATATCAAGCCTTTCTGTACCAGTCCTTTAAGATATCAAGTATAAACCTCTGAGAACCACTGTGATGCTGACACCAATCCATACGTGTCATGCCTTCCTTGACTAGACTAGCCAGGAATATTTTATTTTTTGTAATTGTGGATGAAATTAAATTTACCAAATGAATTATGAATGGCATAAGACGTGAGAGTTTGTGAGAGGTTGGAAAGGAATAAAAAAGGCATGTTAAAGACATGGATGGCAAATCCACTGGCAACTTATAAATGGCAGCCCAGGTGATTAAAAAACTGGGAAGAAACATTTCAAAGCATTCACTCTAATGAACTCGCTATCAGTGACGGTTGCTAATTCTTCTTGCAGTTTCCAAGAATTTGTATTTTCCCCAAAACTAGCATGAAAGAGACCTACCTGAAGTTTGTACAAGTCTTGTTTCTTCACCCTTGCTTGGATTCGACCAACGTGACAGCAGAGGTAAAGTGACTTCACTTTCACAGAATTCAGGAACAGGAAGACAGACTTTTTAGTTGACATTCAAGCTCTCGGCCTGGTTGATTGTACCACAGTATCTCACCCAGGGGAACCCTGAAAAATAGATTGTAAAGTTGTTTTCTCCAGTTATTGCTGGAAATACATCACTTTGGGAAGCTTGGCAATGCTTTAGTTCTACGGTCAAGGATAGCTTGTCAGCCAGTTCCTCACACATCCATCATCCTCTAGCAAAAGATCCAAAAGGGACAGCCAAACTATACACACATGTTTTTCTTCTCCTTTTCAAAATATTGATGCTCTCCCAAGAGAGATTTGGAGAACTTATGCAATTGGACTGACTCTGGTGAATGAAGATGTATAAGCCCTGGTGGCATAATGGTTAAAGTAGAATATTGCAGGAAAACTCTGCCCACAGCTTGGAGCTCAATCCTGACAGGGCTCAAGGTTGACTAGTCCTTCCATTCAGATTTTCAGATTAACAGAGTTGGAAGGGACCTTGTATGTCATCTAGTCTGACCCCCTGCCCAAGCAGGAGACCCTACACCAGGGGTCGCCAAACTTTTGGACCTCAGGGACCACTCATAATTTTAAATCCCACAGACCACTAATATGAATTTTGATTGACGGTGGCTTGCTGACGTTGGTGGGAAAGTCGGTCCCATATTCCAGAGCTGCAGGAGTCACAGGACTGGCCCTTTGGTCATCCTGGAGCAGCTGCTCCTCCACCCGGATGCACCGGCCTCCATGGACTGGAGGAGCAGTTGCTCCGGGATGACCAAAGGGCCAGTCCTGTGACTCCTGCAGCTCTGGAATATG
>NW_020769327.1:13998597-14042122 GCF_900518735.1 Pseudonaja textilis
TTTGGTCATCCTGGAGCAGCTGCTCCTCCACCCGGATGCACCGGCCTCCATGGACTGGAGGAGCAGTTGCTCCGGGATGACCAAAGGGCCAGTCCTGGGACTCCTGCAGCTCTGGAATATGGGACCGACTTTCCCACCAATGTCACCAAGCCAACCCCGGGGTGGATTTCCCTCTCCTGCAGTTGGTCTTACCTTCTAGTTCCAGCTTGTGTGGCTCTGCTCAAGGTAAGGTTTGCGCTCGGCCAAAGGTAGAGGCCGGTGGGTGGGCAGGCCATGTGGGCAGTGCAGCCTTGTATTCCTGCACAGCCTGGATTAATTGCTTTGGGGGGTGCTTTGGGGGGGACATTTCTCTGCGGACCACCAAATTTTTCTCACAGACCACCAGTTGGCAACCACTGCCCTGCACCATTTCTAACAAATGACAGTCCAATCTCTTCTTGAAGGCCTCCAGTGATGAAACTTGTTCTATTGGTTGATTGTTCTGTCAGAAAATGTCTCCTTATTTCTAGGTTGAATCTTTTGATTAGTTTTCATCCATTATTCCTTGTCTGGCCTTCAAGTGCCTTGGAAAATAGCTTGACCCCTTTCTGTCTGTGACAGCCCCTCAAATATTGGAAGACTGCTATCATGTCTCCCCTGTCCTTTTCTGCACTAGACTAGCCAAGCCCAGTTCCTGTTAACTGTTCTTCATATGTGTTGGTCTCTAGTCCCCTAATAATCCTGGTTGTTCTTCTCTACTTTTTCTAGAATCTGAACATCTTTTTAATAGTATGGTGACCAAAACTGGATGCAGTTTTGTGGCCTTAATAAGGCTTTATAGAATAGTATTAGTATCTTACTTGATCCCTCTGATTGCATTGGCTTTTTTGGCGGCGGCTGCACATTGCTGGCTCATATTTAGCTGGTTGATCACTAAGACTCCAAGATTGCTCTCAGAGTTACTGCTATTAGGCCTGGTTTCAGCCAAGCTTCAAAAGAATCCAGATTTATTAGGAGCTTTTCAACAAAAATCTCCGAAGTGCTTATTTTCACAGCCTAAACAATTATGTTTTAAGAGTCTCTTATCACAGATTTTTTATTCCTTGGGGTTAATTTTTAAGTAAAAGAAGAATCATCTCACCCATCAACAATCTCTATTCACTGCTCTCTTTGCTCCTGTATTTTCTTAAGTGTTCTAAAATGTCCCCTGGCTTGATGGCAGCCATGTTGACCGACTGCCACTGCTCCTCGTCTTTGGATGAGGGGGATTTTCCAAGTCAAAGAGGAGAGATGTAGCTCTTCTCAGCTGCAACATGCCCCCCTTTACTTCACCACCCCTACAGGGTGGCTATGGCTTGTTTCGGAGCCCTCCAACAGGGAGAGCTTGGAACGGGGCTGCAGAGCTCGCGGTCCTTGCCTCCAACGCCACTGGAAGCAGTGCTGGAAGCCTGCCTTGCAAATATTTAAGAACCCTATTTATCTGCAGTATATGAGTTTCCAGATCTGAATGTATAACAGAAGGCACTGCATGGGACAATGCCACAATAGACAAGTACCATGTCCAGAATACCACATAAGATCAGGTCAGCCAAGAATAAGGACTTGAGTGCTCTGGACTCTCTGATGGGGATTCTTCAGACAAAGAAGATGGTCAACCAATCTCTTGTGAACCAGGCGTATCTGATCCTGGTCTAAGACTTGGACCAGAACCATTCCCTGCTAATCTAGGATCGTTCGCTCATGATTCAGGTCCAATCTCATCTATAGAGCCATTAGATCAAATAGAGATAGTCCTTGCCTTACGATGGGTCACTTGCCAACCGTTTGAAGTTACGACAGGCTCTGCAAAAGGTACTTTCAAAAGTAATTTCAAAGTTAAGACCACTGCAGTGCCTCTGCCATTGTTTACCCCATTACTGACCACAGGGATGCTGCAGCACCTCCCACACATACTATCTCCTCCCATCCCACCAGGTCTCAGCCTATTCAGAATCATCCAGACAAGGGAATCGAAAGAAGCTATTATCACACAGAAGGCAATTATAGTTTGTAGGCTACTTCCCATCCAACCACCCAAGAGACTTGCAGGACTTAAGAAAATCCCCTTGAGTTAGGGAAATCCTTTATCTACATAAAATCATTCCCCTTCCCAGAACCCTCACCCCAAATTGCAAGACTTCAAGTACTCAAAAGATTAAGAGTTAAACATGCCCCACTGGGTGCACTCTTTCTACTGTAAAGTCTCAACATCTTTTTGTGTCATGGTGACCAGAACTGGATGCAGTATTCTAATTGAGATCACACCAGGGCAGTATCTCTATCTCAAATATCTATTAAAAATGTTTCATTCAAAGTCTGTTGGAAGAGTTTGGGGCAAAAACACATTTTGTTGTACATTTTCCAAATTTGGCCTTGAAATCCAGAAGGGAGCAGGGAGTTTTCTGTACCTCAGAGCTACCCTCCAATAGTAATCATGGTCTCTGCCGTTAGATTTAGCAAACCTACTTCTGGTATATCTGTTGGTACACAAATCTTACATGCCTTCTACAGTGTCAGATTCCAGAACGGATGTAAAAGATTTTTTTTCAGGAGGATGGCCTTTGAGTGGTGCACCTGAGACAGTTCTCCAAAACATAGGAGGTGTCAGGAGGGAAAAAAAACAGCAACCTGGATTTAAATTCATGTTATTCACATTTGAAATATTTCAGTGGTGTCAGTACAGGTAGACCTTGACTTCATACAACAGTTGAGCCAGTGGTGGGATTCAAATTTTTTTACTACCAGTTGGTGGGCATGGCAGGGGGAGGATACTGCAAAAGCCCAATTCCTTCCCCACCCCACTAACCTGCTTTCCAGCTCCATTCTCCTTTGCAGGGCAACCAAAGAAGACCCAACCGATCGGCTGGGACTCAATGGGAGGCAGAGAATAGATGGGGCAGGGCCAGTCAGAGGCGGCATTTGCCAGTTTTCCAAACTACTCAAAATTTCCACTACCGGTTCTCCAGAACTGGTCAGAACCGGCTGAATCCCACCTCTGAATTGAGCCCAAAGTGTATGTTGCTAAATGAAACATTTGTTGTGAGTTTTGCCCCAATTTATGACTTTTCTTGCCATTGTTGTTAGGTGAAAGTTAGTAGCACAGTTGTTTAAATAAATCCATTGACTTTGCTGGTCAGAAGTTTGCAAAAAGTGATCATGTGACCCTGGGGCACTGCAACCATCATAAATATGAACCAGTGCTAAGTGTCTGAATGTTGATCACAGGGCCATGGGGATGCTACAATGGTTGCAAGTGTGAAAAACAGTCATATATCACTTTTTTCAGGGCCGTTGTTCCTTTGAATGGTGACTAAATGAACTTTTGTAAGTCGAGGACTACCTGCATTATGATTACTCCAGAAACCTGAAAATAAATCGACCCTCAAAGAATTCTTAAGACTTCTGGCTTAGAAAAACAGGCCTGGAGCATTTTTTCAAGGAGATGCCAAGATGGCCCACAACACCTTCCGTTGAAAGAAATGGGGAGGCTGGCTGAGGAATTCTGGGAGTTGAAGTCCACAAGTCATAAAGTTGGTCAAGGTTGGAGACTCCTGGACTAGACCAATGTTTCTCAGTCTTGGCAACTGTGTGGACTGCAACTCCCAGCATGCTGTCTGGAGAATTCTGGGAACTGAGATCCACACACCCTAACGTAAGATTAAAGTACTCAAAGCCCCCTTAAAGCTCTGAGATTTTATTCAGGAAACAACTATTGCAACTTTTTCCTTACCTCAGCACAAATTTAAAAAAGATTTTAAAAAAACCCTCAAAACCCCATAATCTTGCAAAAGTAATAAAATCTTTATTTAAAAAAAACACTTTAGAGTGGTTTCTTAACATGGAAATAAATGCTAGGAACAGTTGTGTCTTCTGTTCAGACAATAACTTCAACCCCAATGCAATTCTCATTTTCCTCATGGAATCTGCCTCTTGCTCAACATACATATTTAAAAATCATCAGCATATGACATGAAATCATAAAACTATCCATCTCTTTTTGCCCTGGAAATTACCGAATGCCAATTTCCATTAACTTCATGGAATGTGCTCATTTTAAGTCTTGAGTTTACAATGGCCTTTGGTGAGCCAGTTGGTTAGCTGTTGTCATAACCATGGTAGGAGATGGACGCACTAGGAATCAGATAATTTACAGTTTCCAGCTCAGTGTTTTTCAATCTTGGTAACTTTACGTTGTGTGGAACTTTTAACTCCCTAGAATTCCCGGCTGGCTGGGGAAGTTGCAAAGATTGAGAAACACTGATCTAGATGAATTTTTAAACTCCAATCAATATGCAATTAACATGTAAATCTACCCCGTTCTCTTAGAACTATAAGGAATAAATATCCAAGCAGGTTAAGAAAGTAATGAAACCTCCTTCACCTGCATCTTATTCCACCCTATTTCTACCCTGTTTGGAGTTGTCCCCTTTCACATCTGTCACTGTCCCAAGCATCTCAAATTGATCCTATGTAGTATCCACCATCTTGCTGGACTGGAGGTGACTCTATTCCTGCTGGAATCTGAGACAAGGCAGAGATCATTTCCTGCTTCAGGAGACTAAATGGTTGAGCTTCCAGATTTTGAATGTTGGACTGCATCTGTGTCACATACTGGAGGAGACATAAAGTTTCCTCCACAGATGGGTTATGCTCCCCAATTGTGTTGGCATCAGGAATCTGGGCTGAAAGTTGACCCTGACATTCTTCAAAGGGTGTCACAGCTTCAGCATAAGGGACACCCGGTGAAAGTAAACTTTCGAAGGTGTTTATCTGGGCTCCATGTGGTAATGCCATATGTGTTTCATGTTGATCTGGATGTAAAACCCCAGAAGACAAAAGAGGCCCAAGCACGCTACAGAAATCTGATGGATGAAGAGCAATGCAAAACTGTCTCTCTTCCTCACTCTGACATGGCCGTGTTCCCAAAATTTCAGGAGTTAAATTGCCCAATTGTTCTCCAGTTGAAGCAGAATTTGCTGTTGAATGGACAGTATCACCCAAAGAAGTTTGGTTGACTTCATCTCTTGCGTCTTGGTGGCAAGAAGAGGAAGGCGCTCTACACAGTATGTCTCTTTTGAGCTGTTCTATGAGACTGAGAAGACTATCGACTGTCAGCTCCTCTTGCCTTGCCTGAAGGCTTGACAGACCTTCTCCAGAGGAAAGCCCCTCTGTGCACGGAGGCTGCGGGCTCTGTCCCTGACCAACATCTACCTGTAAATGTGAAGGGACAGTGAAACAGCTGTTTTCTGGGCTGACCTTAGCAGTGACTCTCTTTCTCTTGGCTTTAGGAGGAAGATCATGACTTGTCTTCAGAACGTCCAAATGAGTTCTTTTGGGCAAAATCAGCCCTAACAGCAAAGCTGGGTGGCATCGATCAAGACCTGTTGGAAGAAACAAAGCCATGGAATTAAAAGGACATTGCCCAAAGACACTTCACCAGAGTTTCAGCCATTTTTAAAAGAAGTGCTTTGTCTTCGCTGGTTGCCAATACTGAAAAGAATGAAGTTAGTGGGGCAGGAACTTGTGGTTCTCAAGCCAGACGGAAGCATAATGTCAACCTTAAGCATATCCTTCCTAATCACAATGCTGTGAAGAGAACAGCCAATTTTCTCTGTCTATTCTGCAATTTAGCCTACAATTTAAATCTGGACATATATGCATATATATATGTGGTAATGTAATGGTGAGCCTTTTGGGCTTGGCATGTCATTTGGAAAATGCCTAACTTGACTCTACTGGCATGTCATTCTCACGCACACATACATCCCGAACAAAAGAGAAGCAACTCTTTACACATTCATTCATAATTTAATGCACATTCATACAAAGTTGATAACACACAATTGCTGATAGTATGAACATTTTGCAGACTGTGGTTGCAGATATCCTCTACACTTTCTCCTCAGAAATGATCTTTCCTGTGCAAACAACCACCCCATGCAGCAGCTAGGGAACAACTTACCTATATAGCTGCCATGTTCCCGTTGCCTTTTACAAGCTGCACTCTCATCCTAAAGGTGCCTTTACAAGAGGCAACTGGACTTTCTGTTTTTTCTTTGAAGACATTTTGCTTCTCATCCAAGAAGCTTCTTAAGGTCTGAAAAAGCACCTCTGGGAGAACCATGATCTGGATGACTGAGAATCTCCATAGACATTAAGCTGCATTCTCTTTCATGTCACCATCAATCATGCCTTTGAAGGTGGCAAATCACATGCTGATATGGATGGGGAGAGTCCATTTTAAGCTTTGGGTGGTGCAGGGTCACACATACTTTTTGTATTTGTATTCATTCAGCTTCTTTAGTAATTCAAATGGGGAAAACAGTTGTTGTCGGATGTTGGTGGACACTGGCATGTCACGCAAAATGTCATGGTGTATAACTTTGGACACGCACGTCATAAGTTCACCATCACTGATATAGATACTGTATACAAACACAGATGATATAGATGAGATATAGAGATGGAGATATTTATTTATTTAGCATATAGCAGATTAAAGATATTAATTTTGGTAGACTGCCATAAGCAAAACTATGTGTATATGGTTTTCTTCCTGTCTCCACTGAAGCAATTAATCTAGGGGTGTTGTGTCCCCAAGTTCTGCTATAAGCAGTTTCCTGAATACAGACATTCTGTAAGAGTCTGAAGAGTCAGTGATTTACTGCTCTATGTAGGAGAAGCCTGTCAGATATAATAAATACATCCTAACAGTTTGCAAGTCGAACTTGACCAGGGTTAGGGTTGGGTGTGGGGAGGAAGGAAGGAAAAGCAAATTTTTGGGTAATCTTGGGATTTCAAAACAAGTCTTTAAACTTGTTGGCCCTTATTTATCCAAAGATTTAACTAACGTTATATAGATGCTGTACAATGCTTTACCTTACAGACGCCCTGAAGTACAATTCTTGGAATATTTTGCTTAGATCTGAAGCAAAACAGTGCAGTAAAGGAGACTAATCTGCTTTATTTAGAAAATGATGGGATGAATTGCTCTGACCAACTGGGTATGTGCTCCCCTGCCTTTTTCTCTTCATCCCTCACCCCGGATTTAAGTAAATAGCACACTTGGTAGCTGTGCGTATGGTTCTCTGGCAATTTGCAATGTGAAACGAAAGGACGAGGCCAATTTCAAATGTCGATGGAGAAATTTTAATATCCTGTTCCAGTTGCTGCAGGACAATCAAATGCCATGTTGTCTCCAAACAGGCTTGCAAAGGTCATCGTAACAAAGCCAGTGAAAATGACAGCATTGGCGGGGGGGGGCAGGAGGTGGGAGATGACAGCCGAGGAAAGCAAACATCCTGGAAGGCCCAATCATTAAAGATTCTGCAAGAGCGCAGAATAGTTTCAGCTCATGTGGAGGTTGGTTGTAATCGGCCCCACGCATTGCAGATTCAATTAAATTCAACAAAAGTTCCAACATTCCCATGTTTGCCCCTGGAGCATACAAAAGTATAGGACAGTGAATCATCCAAGAGGCCTGGAATGCATCACACCCAACAAAATCAAAATTGAGCCCCTTCGAAGTAACACAAAGTTGCGTCACCTTTTTCAGCTAAGTCCATCTTTGCCTTTAGAACTTCATGTGAAATATACATTTTACGTTATCTGTCTGCATGTATTCTCAGTGGTTCCCCTCGTTGGTCACATTAAACGTAACAAATTATTGGTAATTTTTAGAGGACATTTTATGATCTCAAAGCTGTAGGTTAGGCATCCTTGGCATAGATGGTATCTTCCTTGGTGCACATACCAGAGCTAATATTTCCGAGTCTTCTTCAGTATTGTCTCCTTTGCCAACTATCATTGCTTAAATGTGATCTTAATTTTGAATTGCTTTAACAAAGTGACATCACAGGGAGTTCCCTGACAACCTTGCTAATGGCAAAAGGTCTTGACACTATTTAATGCATCTTACCACAGAAATGTTCATATCTATACCATCAAGTGCAGGGTCTCCAACCTTGGCAACTTTAAGACTTGTGGACTTCAACTCCCAGAATTCCTCAGGCAGTCCATGCTGGCTGAGGAATTCTGAGAGTTGAAGTCCACAAGTCTTAAAGTTGCCAAGGTTGGAGACCCCTGATCCAGTGTGTTGTGTTCCCTCAGGTTTTCTCTTATCAGCTTTCCCGAATTCTGTTTCTTTTTCTTCAGATTGTGTTTGGACAGCAACACTCAGAACTGCCATCTACTTTGGTCAATTCCCAGGCTGATTACACTGATTGGGAATCCGAGTTCAATTTTTCTTCCACTTCAACTCTTCACTTGTCTTGTACTTTTCTTGACATATAATCAGAGAATTCTGTCAACTCCGTGTGAGATGGCAGTTTCTTTTGGTTATTCCTGCCCTGTCAGATATCAATAAACCTAGCAATTATCTGTGTGGTCCTTCATGCTCTGAGCTTGGTTGTTTTCTCGTAGGGGTTTTATGACCCAGCTAGGTAACATCATCAGTATTAGCAGCTTTCTGCCATTCTCCTTCTTCAGAACTTTTTTTTTCTTCATTTCTCTGATTTCACTTGAGCTTTCATACCTCAGCTACACAAGTTCAGGTACCAACCACTACATGGCAGCTAAAAGATACAGAAAAATCTCTTTCCTGTCATCTACTATGTTTCCCCAAAAATAAGGGCCAGACTTATATTTTGGGGGTCCCAAAAGATGCATTAGGGCTTATTTTCAGGGAAATATGTACAACGTGGGCAAGACGAGAGATGGTGGGACGGAATGACACACAATTTAGTGGAGGCAGGTGATTCTGACACACAGCGGCAGTGGTTGCAGGCAGAGGTGGGGGAAGGGGGATGGCAGGTGATTTCTGCCATTCCCTTTCTTCTTCAGACCATTTTTTTTTCATTTCTCTGATTTCACTTGAGCTCTCATACCTCAGCTACAAAAGTTCAGGCGCCACTAGATGGCAGCAAAAAGATGCAGTCCACTCTCTTTCCTGTCATCTAGTGCAATGGTAGGATTCAAATTTTGTCATTACCGGTTCTGTGGGCGTGGCTTGGTGGGTGTGGCAGGGGAAGGATACTGTAAAATTTCCAGTCAGAGGTGGTATTTGCCGGTTCTTCGAACTACTCAAAATTTCTGCTACCAGTTGAACACCACCTCTGAAGAAGGCAATAAAGATTAACACAATAAAGAAACAACACCAGAATGTTTCCTTCCTGCCTTCCTGACAGGAAAATGGAAAAAAACCAAAAGGAGATTTCTTCCAACAATCGGTTCTCCGCACTGCTTAGAAACAACCAGTTCTCCCGAATAGGTGTGAATTGGTTGAATCCCACCACTGATCTAGTTGCCATTCCAATGTCTGCAGTCCATAAATTTTAACTCTATAAAAACTGCTGAAAGAAAGAGAACTTCACTTGAAAGAGAATCCATAAGACAAAAGTTGTGTTAAATTATAATAGCCAAAGAAATAAAAACAAAAAACACATAAATTTTCCTTGACAGGAAGCTTATCTTACAAAGAATGCTTATCCTGGTTTTAAGCTGTCCAGCTTCCTAAGAACCAATAACTTAAAAGAGACCAGGTCTGGTTCCTACCTGGTCCACCTACAGGGTGAAATTGGGAAGGCACCAATTGGTAGGCTGGTAATGGCACCAGGAATATCTCCATCTGGCTGCTTTCCACAATGCCGTATCTCTGTTTGTTGTTCAGGTAGGTATACAATGTGTGGTAAGAACTGAAATCTCTGGATAAACTGGGGGAGAATCGTATCACCCCCATTTCCTAAATGAAAAAGTAAGAAAAAGGCCATTAGCCAATGGGGAATTGTTTGCAACATAAACATTTGTCTATATAATTTATGGGTTTTCTTACAAGAATTAAAGCAGAGACTGCCTAAACCACCAACACACTGCAGGAATGGGCAAATTCTTTGAGGTGTGTGTATGTGTGTGTGTTTATGTGGTGTGTGTTTGTGTGTGTTTGGAGATTTACTTTATGTTAAGTGTTATGTTGGCAAATTAAACCTAACCCAAGAAATAGCTAAAGAAGTAGAAACTGCAAAAGCTTTGACCTTGTGAGTGTAGAACTTACACCCAGGGGGTGTTCTAGATTTCAAGACAGCTAGTTTACTTCATAAGCTAAACAGGGAGGATTTCAAGAATGGAAATCCTGGAGGGAAAAATTCTTCAGGAGGCTTGGGAGAGTCTGAAAAAAAAAATTAATTATACCCCAAACACAAACAGTGCGAGAGAGAAAGAAAAATGAAAGACAGCTGACCATCATCATTTCAAAAGATGCTCTC
This sequence comes from Pseudonaja textilis, assembly GCF_900518735.1. The sequence continues at coordinate 14,008,875 of NW_020769327.1, forward strand.
TAATAAACCGAGAAACACAAAGGACAACTTTTAAAAATGGAACAAAAGGTTGTATAATGAAACTGGAATAGAGTCCAAACATGGAGCCATGAAGGCTAACGCTGAGAATGAATTGAGGCGAGTGATGAATGCAAAATAATAATAATAACAACAAAGTTTCTTTGAAGTATGTACAGAAAAAAGTCAAGGCAACAGGGAGTCTGCTGATTGGAGAAGATGGCAAGAATAGACTAGGAATTGAGACCCTATGAGTTCTAGTCTTTCCTTCGGCATGCAGGCTTCCTGGGTGACTTTGGGCCAGTCAGACACTCTCAGCCAAATCAGGGGATTCCAGCTATGGGGAGAAGGCTGGATTAGATGGACTCCCATGTCCTTCACATCCTATATTTAATGGAAGTGGAAGTTGGTTTGTTAGGATATGAGTAACCATCCCTAAACAAAGGAAGAATTTGGGAAGAAGGAAAATACCTCTCTCTTTGTTGGCCATATGCTGTCTATATAAGCCCAGACATCCTTGGGGAGAATAAATCCCTCTGACTGAAGAATTGTTGGTAAAGCCTACAAGAAAATAAAAGAGGCAAACTTTCAGTGTTGCAAAAAAAGAAAGCTCCATATTTGGATACACTTTTTATCAGCACTCCTTATGGCAAGGTGAAGAAGTCCCTGCAGATTTAATCTGTTTATCATTGCCAGCTACTGTATAGGGCAGTGGTCCCCAACCTTTTTTGTGCGCGGCCCGGTACCAGCATCAGCACGCATGACAAGGCAAGGCGAGCTGAGCGACCGGCCAGCCAGCCGTCCCCCGCTTCTCCCCGCACCTTCAACTTCTCCTTTGTACCTTTGTCGATGGGCTTCGCTTCAGGACAGCTTCAGGACGGTCACTCAGCTCGCCTTGCCTTGGGTGCTGAAAGAATCCTCGCGCCTTAGTTTCATTCGAAGCCCCCCCTTCGATGAAACTAAGGCGCAAGGATTCCTTCAGGACCCAAACGCCGCTTTCCAACCGGAAAAGCTCACCCAGAAGCACTTTCTCGTCAAACAAGATGGCAGCGCCCAGCAAACCGGCGGCCCAGTAGGAAATGTTCCACGGACCGGTACCGGTCTGCGGCCCGGTGGTTGGGGACCCCTGGTATAGGAGACAGTGTTCATCTTCATCTCAAGGCCATTGAGCTAGTGCTGTCCAAGGACATTTCTGTGGTCACGTGGCCAGCATGATGTCTCAGAGTGCTATACCTTCCCACCAAAGTGGTACTTATTTATTTACTTGCATTTCCATGCTTTTAAACTGCTTGGTTGGCAGGAGCTGGGATGAGAACAAGAACTCACCCCATCACATGATGCTCAGGTCTCAAACCTGGACTGCCGGCTTTCCAGCCAACAAGCCCAGCACCTTAACCATGTACTGAGCCACCACATCACCTGTTGCTTATAGACTATAGTAAGAAAACCAATAGGGCCAAAACCCCATAGCAAAAAGAACACAGATATGTTGGGGCTCTCTAATAAGCTCCCAATGGAAGCAGAACATTCCTGCCTCGAGCTTATAGAAGTCCATAAGAATATAAGAATAACTGTGGTCCATTTCTGTAATTGAAACCAGTCTGACTTCTCCTTCTTTTCTCCTTGCAGGAGTTCAGTGACCAAATAGTACACATTTTATTCTAAGCATGGATGCATTAGAGATGTATACGGGCAGTCCTCACTTAACAACCACAATTGAGTCCAGAATTCATGTCATAAGTAGTTGCAATCATTAGGTGGGTTATTATGTGACCTGACTCAATTTTACAACCATTTTTATGATAGTCATAAAGCAAATGCATTCTCCTGAGTGGGTGTAATGCTGAATTCCAAATTTCAAATGTTGAAAACCAGCAAAAAACACTGGAAACTGGCAAAAATTGCAGTCACATGACTGTAAGTTGCTGCAACCAGTGTTTCTTAGTCTGTATGATTTCATCTCATACAATTCCCCAGCCAGCATTCATTAAAAAAATATTTTTCAAATCACCTATTTGAGATGGGAGCCAAGAATGAATGAATGAATGAATGAATGAATGAATGAATGAATGAATGAATTTTACTGCAGTTTTTTTCCCCAAACATTATGTCTTGCAACATCATTTATAAAAGTGCATTGTAATGCACTATGTAATTATGTATTTAAAATTTACCCATGCTGTGTAATGTTCTAGTGACAGAAGTGGAATAATGGAGAAATTGCATACTCCTTCTACGGGGCACAGGAGTGGCTGTGCTGATATTATGTACGTCAGGACATCAGGAAATTGTCTACTGCTATCCCAATGAGGAATAGCACTAAAATTCTGGCCCTTTTGGTGGTGTTATGGGTGAGAAGAGGAATCAGAAGGTAATTTCCATTTCAACTTCAAAGATAGATGCCCAAAATCACATGGCCAAAATTGACCATTCTGTGGCCGAATTTTAGCAACAGGTCAGGTCTTAACGTGCTGAGAGGCTGAAAATGGGGGTGTCAGGTGTGCATCTCACAGGTAGCCCACAGCTGATTCAGTTACTCAAAGCTACCCTTACCAGTGGGTGCTCTTCTTGGTGCTCTCTGAACTTGACTGTTTTCTGCAGACATTTCATTGCTCAACTAGGTAACTTCTTCAGTGCTACGTGATTAACACTGGTGTCCTAGCACTGGTCGTGTTACTTATCATCTACAACATCTACAAGAAAACAACTACAAGAAAACAACGAAGCTCAGAGAGCACCAAGGACCACACAGTTCAACTCTGAGCTATAAATATTCTCTTCTTTAGATACTACCCCTACCTGACAGAGACGAGGACCAAAACCAGAAACAGGGTATGCTTTGGCTACAAACTGCTTCACACTGAATGTCTGGATAAGCCCATTCCAGATGACTGAGTAGCTGGACTGCTTTGCCTTCGGTCGATTTGCACTACTAGCAAAGGCAGACCTGAAGGAAGAGAAACAAATCTGCAGATCATGGTCTATACACCAGCTGCTTTGGGTCTTCCTATTTCATGTCTTAATTAATCCCTGTGAGTTTCCACTCAATTTTAATATGCTAATGTTTCTACATAATAAATTTCGAATAGAAATGACTACTGGAAGTCACAGCATGTTTAATGGGGGTTATCTGACATGGATCCAGTGAAAGAATCACTTTGGTTGTGAGATGGGCGGCATATAGATTTAATAATTGAGTAAAATTAAAACTTAATAAAGAAATGCACAACAGATGTACTTGAGGGATGGTTCCCAGAGCAAGCAAGCAAACAAGAGATGAAAGATGGGTTTAATATTTAACTGCCAACTGCTTAGCATTAACCCAAAGGATCTAACCAGTTTTTTCCTGTTTTTGCTGATGTCTTTCTTTGCCCAACAGAAATGCATTAGACTGCTTTGGCTAAAGGGCAAACACTGCCTTTATCTCCTATTCAAAGCCTGAAGATAAGAAATAGACATAATAAGCAGGGCCCCCATTTTCTCAGCTCAAATATTTTCTTTCAGAGAGAAGACAGACCAATTTGCATGGGATGGAAAAAGAAAATATTCTAGCCTCTTCAATCTCTGTTAAACATGCTTCTTGCTGACCAGAAAAGAAACTGAAAGGCAATCAGCCATAAATTAGGAGAATAAATTTGCAAAATGCAAAACGCAAGGTATACCTGCTGGAAACGCAAATAATTTAGAGATGACCATTCGATGAAAATAACAGTGCCGCAGTTTGCTCTGGCTTTACTGCATTTGACTTTCAGTATGTGCTCCTCTCCTGAATGTGACAGCGACTGGGAATTGCGGGGCAAGGAGAAGTTTTGTCATTACAAAACTCTGCCTGGTATCAGCTTTGATGGTGTCCAGCCATGTTCTTTGGCAGTCTGGTTTCCTTTTACCACTAACTCTTCCAAACCCACATAACATGGCCAAAGTAAGTGAGATCCAGTTTCATGATTTTGCCTTCTAGTGTCACTTCTGATGTTATACACTCCAGTACGTGCTTGTCAATCACCTGAAGTCAGGCTGGAATATTCACATAGCATTCTCTAAGACTTCTGGAAGCTTTTATTGAAAAGGTCGAGACACTCAGTGGTTCATGGAATGTGAATACATGATTTGAAAATAATAAATCCCACATCAGGGGGTGAGATTCTACCGGTTCAGACCGGTTCTATAGAACCGGTTGTTAAGATTCTGTGCAGTTCAGAGAACTGGCAAATCGTGCCCTGGCTGGCCCTGCCCCTCTCCGCCCATCCCTCCCCTCCCTGCCCAGTCAGTCCTTATCGCGCATGTCCAACATCGCGTGCATGCCTGACATCGCTGACGGCATTCTCCTCCGCCCAGTCATTCCTTAAGGTGGGGGTCTCCAACCTTGGCAACTTTAAGACTTGTGGACTTCAACTCCTAGAATTCCTCAGCCAGCAAAGCTGGCTGAGGAATTCTGGGAGTTGAAGTCCACAAGTCTTAAAGTTGGTAAGGTTGGAGACCCCTGCCTTAAGGTATTTCTTTTTTTTCCTCCTGACGATCAGCTGTTCCAACAATCAGCTGGGCTGGGATCCCCCTCACTGCTTCACCCAGAAGGCTTCCCTGAGGCCCAGGAGGCAAAATGGGGCATGCAGGGGGGGAGGTGCTGCACGCCCCTCCGCACTCCATTTTTTACCTTCCTGGGCCTCAGGGAAGCCTTCTGGGAGCAAAAACACCCTCCAGGAGACTTCCCTGAAGTCCAGGAGGCCAAAAAAAATGGAGCAAGAGGGGGAAGGGATGCTGCAAAAAAAAGAAGCCATATTCCCCCAGTCACATGGCCATGCCCACCTAGCCACGCCCACAGAACCGGTTGTTAAAAAAATTGAATCCCACCCCTGTTCCACATGATTTGAAAATCATAAATTGAGCTACATAGACAGACCTGCCCTTATCCTGAGGTCTTTTGTCAATTTCCGAGTTTGTGATGTTTTGATGCAAAATCTGAGAGGGATTTTCCTGCTGCTGAAAAGTAAATTTATATGTGGCTGGCTCAAATACCCGGTCACTGTCAGCAGCCAACTCTCCTGCAGAACCAGAAAGAAAGATACTCATAAGTGTTTTTTTCAATTACAGGAAGTTCTTAACTTATGACTACAACTAGGACCACAATTCCCATTGCTAACCAAAGCAGTTGTTAAGTAAGTTGTGCCCAAATTTACAAACTTTTTTGCCATAGTTATTAAGCAGATCATATGTTGTGAATACATTGTGAATAAATCACATTAAATGAATACATGGTCAGTAAGTGAATCCAGCTTTTCCCCTTGACTTTGCTTGTCAGAAACCAGTTAGGAAGGTTGCAAATTGTGATCATATCAACCAGGGATACTGCAACCATCATAAATACATGCCGGTTGCTAAGGGTACAAATTTCAACCACATGACTTTGAGCACACTGCAATCATTGCTGGGTGCAAGGACCAGTCATAACTTTGAACGCTTGCTAAATGAATGGTTGTAAGTCAAGGATTACCTGGGCATTTTAAATGATCCTCAGTCAATTTTTCAAAATCCATGTTCACAACTCTAACATAAACAGTTAATAAATGGACAAACAAATGGCAAGCCCTAAAGTTTGGGACAGATTGTCACTTAGATTCCATGATTAACTGATTAACTCTATTATTTATTCAAACATCTCAATATCAGTATGTCTTTCTGGTTAAAAGGGCTGGACTCTTGTATGGTTAGTTTTTCTCCTCCAAATCATCCTACAGCTCCTTCTTACAATACCATTTCCTGGTGAAAAAACTAATTCTGAAATGAAGTAGTAACACAGCCAAACAAACATAGGTATGATTGTTCCATCATCGGAAGGTTTGCAGACTCCCCAACAGTGTGTTCTGACCCAAGCTTTGTTCAAATTAAGAAAACACATGCTGTGTGTAAAAGCAAACCTTTTTTAATGTGATGCTGGGAATTATTTACATTTCCAGCCAAACTCATTAAACACAATTGTCTGCAATAAAAGCACACCTTTCAGGCTTGTACAAGGCTGCCAAGAAACAAATGTCCACTTAATTAGCAGAAGTTCCAGCAAAGACAAACCAGAGTCCGCAGGGCTTTGATGAGGAATCAGAATCTAATGAACTTCTTTGCTTCCTGCAAAGAGCACATCACTGAGGGCTGGCTTTTATCCCTTATGGGAGGGGCAATCACCTCCCAGCCTTGCTCCCAAGTCACCCCTGCTGCTTCAGCTGCTCTCTCCTTCTAGCAACCCTGCACACGTGTGCACTGGGAAAAGGCTCCCTAGGGTCCTCTGCTTTGCTGCTACTAGACTCCAATGGCTCTGAAGGCAGCACCCCACTCTCAGATAGTCCTGGCCCCATCGCTGCATCAGATGCAGGACCCTCGTCCAAGTCCTCTTCAGACTCCCTGACTGGTTCTCTTTCGTCCTCACTATCCGATACCTCTACTGTCTGCACCAGCTGCTGGCAAATCACAACACAGTGATGGAAAAGGAACAGTTTGAAAACCAACATTCAGTTCCATTTATTCATTTCAGAATGATGTTCACTGGAAAAACAGCCTGTAGATTTTACACCAGAGCCTGGACCCAGGTGTTTCTTGTAGAACTCAGTGACCTGAATGCCAAATTCAGAAGCACCAAAGCAGTTTTGAGCCTCCCCTACTCTAAGCTGCAAATACAAATAAAATAGACCCAAATCTTTTAATGCACAGAACTATTTAGAATCACTTGGAGAATTGAGATTGCTAATATAGTTGTTTTTAATTAATTAATGTTTAATTTTATAGATTTAATATGGTTTTATATGTTGTTTTAATTGATTTTGATCGGGAGTGGCCAAGACTTGGTGAGAAAATCGGCAGCTAGATAAATGCTTTCAATCAATAAAATATTAGTCAAATAAATAAATAAACTTACTTATTTGGTTGCTCCCAACTAATGATGGCACCTCGAGTAGCAATGATTCCTAAAAAAATGTACCACCAGGAGAGTTACTGTGCTTTTAATTTTTAGCCCCATCAGCTGGCATCTATGATAAAGTTAATGAAGCTTGAAGTTTTAATATAATTTACTGGGGGGGTGGGGGTTAGTCAATGAAGCTACTCTAATAAGAGAAAGACAGTTTGCTACACGTAGACTTCAACTTCAACAGTTGGGACCAGAATTTCCATTGCTAAGTAAGGCAACTGATAATTGAGTTATCTCCGATTTTACATCACTCTTTTGCCACATTTGTGAATCGTGACATCATTAAGCAAATCCAGCTTCCTCCATTAGGTTTGCTTGTCGGAAGCTGGCTGGGAAGGTTGCAAGTAGCAATCACATGACTCTGGGACACTTCCGCCATTTTTAATGGTTGCCAAAACCCCTAATTTTGATCAGGTGACTGTAAGATTGCGGCGACGGTTGTATGAGGACAGCTCAGTCATTTTTAGTCCTGTTGTAACTTCAAATAATTTACAAATGAATGTAATGTTCAGGTCCACCTTTAACAATATTAGCAAAGGCAGTCAGAAATGAAAAATCTAAACATTACATTTTAGGCATCTTTTTCCCAAGATTCTGATTTCCAGTGTAGAAACACCCATTTGGTTAACTTCTACAGCAGTTCAAGGAAATGTTAATACCAAGTAGAGTAAGATTGCTAGTAGGATGATAAGAGTCAAAAAGGAACTTGGAAAATCACCCAATCCAGACATCTCTTGTAATGTTAGCTGTACTATCTACAACCAATTATATAGAATCCCAGGAATTTCCAACCTTTTTCTTATTTGGTTGATCTGCTACGGTCTTTTTGCTATGGGAGGGAGGGAGGGAGGGAGGGAGGGAGAGGGGGGCAGCAACTAAACCAAAACCAAATCAGAATAAAAAGTTGTAAATACATTAAAATAATACTAAATGCTGAAAACACCCAAGAATTAAATTTCTCCATAAATTCATTGCAATGGAAAGCAGAGAGGCCAAAGGCAACCCCCAAGTTACATAGCAGTGCAGGAGAAGACCTCCAGGGTACCTCTGGTCTCCAACGAATCTTGACTGAGCAACACTCAGTTGGTTGCCCTTGCCTGAACACTACCCTGTACTCACAATTATTTCTTCAGATGCCACATCTATGTCTGCCTCTCTGTATATCTCTATAATTCCTTTATGGGTGAATTTTTCAGAGCAACGCCTTGGCACTTCTCGCTCCTCTTTCTCAATTATCTCCAGTTCCTGTAAGCAAGAGAATGAGACGGACATAGCTCCAAGGAGGAGGGTCATTTCTCACATGACATTCAAAGGTACACATCTGAGAATGTAGTCAAGAGGGTGACAGACCAGCAGCTTCTGAAATAAGCTCAAGGATAAGAAGAAGAACCTGAACTAGACCCAGCAATGATAGTAGGACCCACAAATTTAACTGAGCAGTGAAACATATGAGTGTCAACGCCTATCTCCTACCACAGAGCAACTAAAATTATGAATAATGGATCCACCAGGATTGTTTGCATCTCCAAAGATTATCATAATGCAAACCCATCTAAAATGTAGGCCACCTCCTTGCCTTTCGAAGATTATGCCTAAACCATTTTGGGGAACAGGTAGATAACCTCCTGGAGCAGGTTCTCAGTGCCACCAGGAAAAACTATATCACTAAATGCCTTGTGGCTGCAGAAATGCAGGTAGTCCTCGGCTTATGACCACAATTGAGCCCAATTTTTTTTGTTCTAAGTGAGACATTTGTTAAGTAAGTTTTGCCCCATTTTATGACCTTTCTTGCCACAGTTAAGAGAATCACTGTACTTGTTAATAACACAATTGTTAAGATAATCTGACTTCCCCATTGACTTTGCTGATTAGAAAGTCACAAGAGGTGATCACACTACGGCCATCACAAAGTATGAATCAACTGCCAAGCGTCTGAATTCTGATCATGTGACTATGGGGATGCTACAATGGTCATAAGTGTGAAAAATGGTCATAGGTCACATTTTTTCAGAGCCGTTGTAACTTTGGTCACTAAATGAACTGTTGTAAGTCAAGGACTAGCTGTATTGATTTTTATCTTTATTTATTCATGTATATCCCACCTTTATTATTTTCACAAATAACTCGAGGTGGTGAATATATTCAACACATCCTCCTCCTAGGAGGAGGCAAGAGTCACTTGAAAGTAAGATGGGTGGAGTATAAATTTAATAAAACAAACTCGGCTGCCAATATTAACTTTTTCAGATGGGAGAAATAAGACTGTATTTATACCCTCAGCAAATTCTTACCCTTCCAAATATGTCAATCAAGCTGAAAAGGGCGCAGGAACCTCAACTTACATGTTTATTCTTCTTGGCTCTCCACTCTGCTAGTTCCTTGGAGGCCATCTCTAAATAATCCATCTGAACTAGTCTCCTTGGGGTGACTTTTCCAAGCATCAACTTGTGGAAGAGCTGGGAAAAACACAAGCAAAAGATGTTTTGCATGAGAGCTGTAATTAAAATAATAGCTGGCCTAAAACCGCCTTATTTTCCTGTCCGTGAAAGAATACAAGAAGCCAGAAACACTTTTGAAACAAATAGTCATATAGAGTACAAACCAGGATCTGTAATCTAGCAAGCTGACTGGGTCAGCGAATCTCTCACTGCCTTCTCTAGATTTCTCCAACTCAAGATGGATAAACTTCTTTCTTTCAAGTTGGTGGGCAGGCCTCCAAGTGCATCTCAACATCCATGGACAGCAAGTCTTTTCTGTCCCATGAATTGATTTTATCTCACCCCCAGCCCACAAAACAGCCTTAAATTGTGCTTAGCTATAGAAGTACTAAGGTAATATTCATTACTTAGTCCAGCACTGTTCAAGGGTGGCCTCCAAATATGTCATATTTGTTTGTTTCATCGCCTATATCACCTTCCAGGAAAGGTTAGGAATTGAGTCAATGTAATTAGTTCTCAACTTATAACCATTTGTTTAAAGTTTGAAGTTTATTTTGTTTATTTTATCTATTTATTTGATTAATCCATCAGTCATCTCAGAATAACAGACTTGGAAGGGACCTTGTAGGTCATCTAGGCCAGGGGTCGCCAACCCTTTGGACCTCAGAGTTAAAAGCAGAGCCGAAGATCTAAAGACTCGCTAGAAAGCAAGAAATCCAACCATTTCCTGCTTCTTAGCTAATCTAAATCTCCCGGCACAGCAGAACAGCTGATGGTCGGAAAAAGGAAAAATAGCAACTTAGCAGGCAAGTTTGCCGGGTAAGGAGTGAGTGGGTGGGGAGGGTTCCAGTGGGACATGTGGGTGGCGCAGCCTTAATTAATCCTGTGCAGCCTGGATTAATTGCTTTGGGGGGTGCTCTGGGGGTGAGATTTCTCTGCGGCCAACCAAAATATTCACAAGGACCACCAGTGGGCCACAGACCACCAGTTGGTGACCGCTGATTTAGGCCAACCCCCCACCCAGTGCAGGAGACCCTACACCAGGGATGTCAAACTCAAGGCCTCGGGACTAGATCTGGCCTATGGAGCTACCCTGGAAACACCGAAGGACTGGCCCGTGATGCTTCTACCAGCAAAAACAGAGCTTCCTAGGGCCCTGTGTGGCCCTCTCCAACTCTGTTTTTGCTGGCAGAGGGTTGCAAGAGGCTGTCCCAGCTGAAAATGGAGCTCAGGAGCCCATTATCATTGGCAGAGAGCTCAGGCCAGCACAGGCACTCCCTGACCAAAGTGACATCAGGCTGGCCACACCCACCCCAGCCACACACCCCACGCCCCCAATGTCAAACACAACCCTAATGCGGCCCTCAATGAAATCGAGTTTGACACCCCTGCCCTACACCATTTCTAAGAAAGGGCAGCCCAGTCTCTTCTTGAAAGCCTCCAGTGATGAAGTTCCCACAACTTCTGAAGGCAACTTTTGTTCCATGGGTTGATTGCTCTCACTGTCAGGAAATTTCTCCTTATTTCTAGGTTAAATCGCTCCTTGACCACTTTCCATTTTTTATTCCTTGTCTGGCCTTCAGGTGCTTTAGACTTCAATGAGAAAGTGAAAAAGTGATCCCCTGTTGCCTCCAGTGAGTTAATTTCAAATGAACCAGCATTAAAAAATTTTAATGAAAACATCAAATAAGTTCCCAGTGGCAATAACTGCTATTAAATCAATAGTGCTTCCTAATATTTTTTCTTCCATTCAACCATGTCTAATTCTCACAGACTAAACAGATAACAGATAATCAGAGTTGGAAGGGACCTTGTAGGTCATCTAGTCCAACCCCCTGCCCAAGCAGGAGACCCTATACCATTTCTGACAAATGGCAGTCCAATCTCTTTTTGAAAGTCTCAACTGATGGCACTCTCACAACGTCCGAGGAAAACTTCTGTTCCATGGGCTGATTGTTCTCACTGTCAGAAAGTTTCTCCTTAGTTCCAGGTTAAATCTCTCCTTGTCCAGTTTCCATCCACTATTCCTTGTCTGGCCTACAGGTGCTCTAGAAAATAGCTTGACCCCTTTCTGTCTGTGATAGCCCCTCAAATATTGGAAGACTGCTATCATGTCTCCCCTGGTTCTTCTCTTCACTAGACTAGCCAGGCCCAGTTCCTGCAACCGTTCTTCATATGTTTTAGCCTCCAGTCCCCTAATCATCCTGGTTGCTCTTTGTACTTTTTCTAGAGCCTCAACATCTTTTTATAGTATAGTGACCAAAACTGGATGCAGTACTCTAGGTGTGGTCTTAATAAGGGTTTATAGAGTGGTATTAGTACCTCATGTGATCTTGATTGTGTTAATGCAACTTAGGATTGCATTGGCTTTTTTGGCTGCTGCTGAAAACTGCTGGCTCATGTTTAATTGATCGTCCTCTAAGACTCTTAAGATCCCTCTCACAATTACAGCTATTAAGCCAGGTTTCATTCAATCTGTATGTGTACTTTTGGTTTTCTCACTTTGAAAAGGGCTGCAGTTACAATGGCATTGAAAAAAAGTGAATTACAACTGGCCTTAACATGATTCTTACAGTGGTCCCTGCAGTCATATGGTCAAAATTTGGACAACTGGCAACCAGCATGTAATTATGATGGTTGCAGCATCCTAGGATCATGGGATTGCCATTTGTAACTTCCCAGCTGATTTCTGAGAAGCAAAGTCCATGGAAGAAGTTAGATTTGCTTAACAACTACATGATTGACTTATCTGTAGCAAAAAAATAAAACCATAAAACCATAAAACCAGGTGTGACTCATTTAATGAGATGGAAATCTTGGTCCCAATTGTGATTATAAGTCAGGGACTACTTGGAGAGGCAGCAGATGGACCAACAAGGGTGACAGCAAATTTCATGCTGATACATCTTTCTGGCAACTCAAGGATGAGTACATATTACTGGCAACTTGGTCATTAAGCAAAATGGTTAAGTAGAATTATAAGAGTGCCTATAGTTCTACTTCAGCTTTTCTTTGATTTACAGACTTGTAAAGGTCATAAATACAAATACTGGCCATAAAGTTACTTCTTCATCATCAATGACTGTAAGCAGTCCTTAAACATAGAAGGCGCTAAACAAAGTTGCTACCTCTACTATCACTCAATACAGAGTTAAACCCAAGAATTGCATGAACAGCTCATTTTATGCAGTGGTGCAGTGGTTAGAATGCAGTACTGCAGGCTACTTCTGCTGACTGCTGGCTGGGTGCGATTTGGCAGTTAGATCCTGACCGGCTCAAGGTTGACTCAGCCTTCCATCCTTCCAAGGTTGGTAAAATGAGGACTTTTAGAATTGTTGGGGGAATCTGCTGACTCTGTAAACTGCTTAAAGAGCTGTAAGGCATGATAAAGCAGCATATAAGTCTAAGTGCTATTACTAGTGCTACCTAAACCTAGCAGAATTTGGAGGAGCCATAAGCCACTGAACTGCAGCCTCCTTGTCCTTCCCTTTTATATATCATATTGAATAAAAACCAGACAAGAATAATTTATCATTTATCTTATAATTTATCATTTACCATAATTATTAAAGATTCTTCTAATTTATAAGAATAATTTATCCTGCTCACTAGATATTTGGTTCAAAAGTACCTTTTCTGATTAAATGTAATTTTAAATGGAACAAAAACATGAATGACAGCCCGGGATGGCAATAAAGCAAGCCATACTTTAAGTTCCTTGCTTCATAGTTAAGATTCTCTTAAATGTTTCAAAATAAATTATGAGGCAACTTAGCTTTTTATGTGTGTGTGTGTATTTACGACCTGGTTGTCTGTTGATTTCAGATTGAAGAGAAGACTGCGATACTTGGTTTTGTAAAGCCGATCCACACGGCCAAACTGTTTGAATATCTCCGTCTCCACTTTCTTTGCTATTTTTGATGCTGTATTTTTCTGCACGTCCAAGTCAGGGGACTCATTCAGCCTGAAATACAGAGAGGCATGGGATACGTTAGTCTAACCAGTCAATCGCTCGCACCAAATAACATGTGTTCTTTTCACTTCCACCAAAAATTAGCAAACAGGCTATTTGGAATGCTGTTCTCTTAAGACTTTTCAATGAAATACTTTATTGGAAGATACCAGGAAACACCAAGGAAGAATATTTGCTTTGGTGTTCTATGAATCAGACAGAGGCCAACTCAAGCGGCCACTCTATCCTAAAGCATACCGGAGGAATGTTGGCGGTCCTCATTATCTTAACCTATCTCAAAAAGTATCTTCATGAGTAAGGGATGCTATTTATACTATCACTTGTGTAAGTAAAACAAAAGGGACGGTCAGATCCCTATCGTGATACAACCATTCCTGTGGGGAGAGGGCCTGGATACAATATTAGCTTATTGCTCTCTTCCTATTTCCCATACATCCTGTATCCCCCTAGTTCAGAGCTCACCAACCTTTTGGACCTCAGGGACCAACAAACTCATAATTTTAAATTCTGCGACCAGAAACCCTGGGAAAATCCTCCCAAAAGTCTGCAGGAAAATTCCCCACCCTGTTTTCCTACTGATCAATCATTCTTTATACCATCTCCAGCTTTGTTCTCAGGGGGAGAGAGAGAGACTTTTGGCTTCATGCAAGGAAAGCAGCAGCAGAAGTCTTTCTTTCTCTCCCCCAAACTTCACCAGAAATAAGTCTTTGTGAGACTTGTCGCACCAACGCAACCTCTTGGAGCAGGAAGCCTTGCATGGTCCCAAAGACTCATTTCTGGCAGAGTTTGGGAGAGAGAAAGAAAGACTTAGGCTGCTTTCCTTGTGTGTAGCCAAAAGCAGAAGAAGAAAGAAGCAGAAAGAAGCAGCCTGGTGGCCAGGCAAGCCGCATGGGGAGAGTGGGACAAGTTCTTCCCTCCCCCCCCCCTCACTTCCTCATGTTGTTTGCAATGCAAGTGACGCGAGACTTGTGTTCCCATGGGCCATGTGGGAGGCGGAGCCTTATGTTCCCACGCAGCCTAGATTAATTATTTGGGGGTGACATTTCTCTGTGAACCACCAAAATTTTCTCATGGACCACCAATGGTCCCTGGCCCACTGGTTGGCAACCACTGCCCTAGTTTATAGCCTTTATCCTGGCACCTATGTGCCCTATTGATTTACCTTTTAGGGAATGTAATAAGGGGGGGAGGGCCATGTGTTTTGTGTCTCAGTCCTGAAGTTTCCTGCAAGACAAGCTTCTCTTATCTCTTTCTCAGGCCATCCGTTCTAGCAGCATCTTTGCACCTGTGGATTGGCTCATTCAACCTCAGACTGAGGAGAGGAGTTTCTAACTACTTTATCCTAACTGTATTGTTTGTCTCCTGATGGCGACTTTAGATCCTGCTTTCCTTGGTCCTGCAACCACTCTCATCCAATAAAAGGTTCCTTTTGAAATGCTGGAGTTTCAAGAGCCTTTACTTTCTTGAACGGTGAGGAGAGGCAGACCCTTACAGAGACTTCCGTTTGCCACCATCGTAAAGTGGGACCGTGTTAGCAAAACAGAAACATAAAAGAAAATGTGTGCTAATTCAAGCATCCTTGAAGTGTCTGATTCTCAGTAACCTTTATCAAAATTTCTATCACCAACTGACAGGTTCTTCTATTAAGAAAATAATTCTTGAAGACAGTAACGGTGTCGCGACTACGCAACACACATGTTTGCATCGAAGCCACAGTAACCTGAAGGATGGCATTCCTCTTCATCAGAATAAACTCTCTATCATAATTATATGTGCGGTCTATGTAAAATGCTGTGAGGTGAAACTCTATGCATTAACCACGATTCATGTGATTGAGTTCATACGAATCATTATCATTAAGAACGGTAATCAGGGGTAATGAAGGGTAATGAGGGGAAATCATTATAAATATTGAGTCCCAGGAAACTCGGGTTAGATCCAACTTTATTTTGTTTGCTTAGCTATTATCTCGGACTCCTTGCGGAGGAAGGAATAAACAATAAGCTTTTGTGTTACGAAATACTGAAGCGAAGAGTGTCTTATTTTCTCCCTGCATTTGTGCCAAAGAGTAGCTGAGAAACAGTATAATCTCCAATGCCCACTGTTAAATGAGTTGTTCTTCAGTAAGCGTTGATTATCGGCTTTTGGGTCCTGCATTTGATTCCACGCATCAATTAATTTTTAATTACTATTATTTATCAAATTTAAATTCCCAATTTGATTCATGGTAATTAAAAATTAATCTCATCACGTTTGTCCCCCTCCTGTATACCAAGGATGTCCAGCCATACTGACCTACCTTTTCTGGAGGGTTTCTGTCAAGGCTTCCATGACTTTAATGCGACTTTGTTCTTGAGAGAGCCAAGACCTAGATATTGGTTTGGGAGTCCTTTTTGGTGTTGTCTTCTCTTTTGTTCTGCAGCCTTTTAAAATAATAGGACATACTTGAGGCAATATAACAGAGGAATTTGCAGAAGGAAATTTGAGGAAGGCCTACTATTACTTCCTTGTTAAAAGCTCCACTTTTTGGCAGTTCATATATATGCATTCAGTACAACAGAAGAATGCCTCCCTATCTTCTCAAAAAAAAAACCCCAAAAACCTAATGTCAGCATTCCAGAAAACCTCCACTCCAACCAATAACTCTGAGACAGACAAACTCTCAAAAGTTCCTTTTATTTGGATAGTAACTGGCACAACTGTGGAATCCCGAATCTGAAAGTTCTGGGCTTCTTTACAATAAGTGAAAAATACAAATCCATCCTTTGCACCCATCACCACATCACGTGGCCCAATCACCATCCGTCCCAAAGTAACATGACCTGACCTTGAATCAGAAAAAGAATTTTATTATGTCTAACTAGATATACTCCAATGAATTCCCCCCTCCCACTTTCTCAGGCTCAATTGTGCCAGTGTGGGAGCATCAGATCTCAATATGGCTTCCAAAACTGACAGCTTCATTCTTAGCCTTCCAATCAGTTTAATGAAATTTGCCTCAACTGAGATATCTTATGGGGAGGCAGGTCCCAATTCAAACGCTCTCTCTAATTATCAAACCAGATTCAAAAATTAAAATTATCTCAGAACTAAATGAGAGAATTAGATTGGGGCAGTTTAAACCCTTGTACTTGTTTGTTTTCAAGTAATAAAAAAGAACTTGCTGAAAAAACCGCATCTTTCAAGCTAGCATCTTTAAGATAAGTGGACATCGGCTCCCAGAATTCCTCAGACACCATCCTGGCCGAGGAATTCTGGGAGTTGAAGTCCACACATTTTAAATTTGCCAAGTTTGAAAAAACTGCTGTAAAGAGATTAGAGCAGGAATTCAAATTGCCATTCCAAATCACAAAAGACTCAAAACAGAAATTGTTGAGCTCGTTATCAGAAGCACCTCTTCTTTCCATTTCAGTTTTCCTGGACTTCTCTTTTTCTCTGAAAATTCCAAGCTTTGCTTTCAAGGTCTGTGAAACAGGACTAATCACGCATGTCTTTGTCTTTGTGACAGGAAGATATGGGTTCTAACTTTTCTGGTTTGGAAGCTCAAAGGCTGCCATTCACTTCCAGTGCTTTTACCAATGCTTTTTGCAACATTTAA
The DNA here is from genome assembly GCF_900518735.1 of Pseudonaja textilis. Next base: position 14,025,833 of record NW_020769327.1, read on the forward strand.
TGAATTTAAATTGCAGAGAATTTTGTATTTTTCTGAGTACACTTCTGATTCTAGAAATAAATAGAGGAATTTAAAACATCCACTGAATGAAATGTATGGCCCATTAATGCATGACAGATATTCTTCAGAGCCTGTAAGGGATTTCAACATTTTATAGACCACGATAAGCGCTCCTGAATTATTGCTGACTGCAATAAACATGACAAGAAGGACCTTATCTTCTTCATAGCCCCTTCTTCAAGGAAGCTGTTGCAAATCTCAGAATCTCTTTTTTTTGCCCATCTTTCTTCAGTTTCAATCAATTTTTTAGAAGTGTATGCACATGGTTGCAGTTTGCCTTCTTCCTTTTCTTGGAGTAGGTCTGCTGCAACTGCCACATCACTGGCATCAGCTTGAACTACAAAGTTTTTCCAGATCAAGATGTTTTAACACCAGTTTGGCTGAAAAAATCTTTTCAGCTTTACAAAGGCTTCTTGGCCTTCCATAGACAATTTTAGTGGCTAGCTAGGTTTCGGGTTATCTACCCCTTTGGTTTTCAACAAGTTAGTAATTGGAAGTGCTATTTGGGCAAAAGAAGGGATTTCTGATAGAAGTTGGCAAAACCCAGGAAGCTGCATAATTGCTTGCGGACATGAGGGGTTTTCCCACTCCAGCACCAGCCTGACATTTTCTGAATCCATTTCCACTCCTTGATGATAGATTCGGTATTCCAAGTAATTTATTTTGGTTTGGTGGAATTTGCACTTGGACAGTTTGGCAAACAACTTAGCTGCTCGTAGCTTTTTCAAGACTTCCCACACTAACTTAATATGTTCAGCCTTAGTTTCAGTGTAAATCAATATGTCATCAAAATAAACCAAAACCCCTTTGTACAAGTGCTCATGCAGCACTTCGTTAATCAGCTGCATGAAAACAGCTGGGGGCCCCTGGAGTCGGAACACCAAAGCTTTGAACTGAAAACACCCCAACGGACAGTTAAACACTGTTTTCTACTGATTCTCCCTCCCAAATTCAGATCCCTTAATAAGCTTCCTTTAAATCTAATTTGGAGAAAATCCTCCCTTTTATTAAATGAGCCAGTATGTTTTTTATCAGGGGTAGGGGGTACAGATTATCCTTGCAAATAGCATTCAAATTTCTATAGTCCACTCATAGACGTAGTGAGCAGTCCTTTTTCTCTTGGAACAGTACTGGGGCTGCCATCTTGAGACTGACAGGTTCGATGAAGCCGCACTCGAGTTTTTTTGTCTATGAATCAGCACAGGTCATCCAGTTCCCAAGGGGTCACGGCATACATTTTTGGCTTAGGTAGTTTGGACCCTGGTAGAATCTCAATGGCAGTCTGTTGGTCTATGAGAGGGGAGTTTGTCTGGAGCTGCTTCACTAAACACATCAATTAAGTCTCAGTACTCTCTGGGGATGCCTGATAGGGATCTGCTTGTCACAGCAGGAACTATTTCCTCATGGTGTGGCATTCCTGCCTTGTGAGATGGTGTGGCATTCCTGCCTTGTGAGGCTCCTCCATCTGGGCCGATTCACTGTTAGGGAATCCATGGGTCCCTTCTATCCAGTCCACCCTCGGGTTCTATTTCTTTAGCCAGGTTAGTCCCAAAACTAGTGGTCACTCAATCCCTGGTGTTACAACGAAAGCAATGGTTTTGGAGTGGTTTGCCGTGGTGAGCTCCAACAATTCAGTGGCACAAGTGGCTGGGGTGCTTCCCACAATGGATCCATCAAGCTGGCAAAAAGAGCCTGGAGTTTTTAATGACCTTAGTTGGATCTCCAGTCTTCCGACTAAAGTGGAGATTATTAGGTTCCTTGTGCACTCCCGAGTCCAACAACGCTTTAAATCTTACTTTTCTCCTCGTTAGTGGGATTAACAGTTCTATGGGGTTCAACTTTCCCACTTACCAATGGGTCTTTGTAGTCACTCCCTGAATGGTCAGGTTCTTCTGCTGGAGGGGTTAGAGTTCCCAGTGCCGGAGGTGACTCTGGCAGAAACTGCATGACCATGTGACTCTTCAAAGTGCTGTCCCTAGGATGCTGTGGTTTTGCAGGTGTTCCTATGGTTGGTTCTCTTCCTTCTGGGCAGGGGCCTTTGCACAACAATCAACCATGCAGTGGCCTTCTTTCTTGCAGTTAAAACAGGTGGTCGCATGCGGTGGGGCAGAGCAAGGTTTGGCCATCTCTCTTCTCTATTCGGGTGGGGACCTCCTCCAGGTGTGACTCGTGCAGTACTGGTTCCGGGCTTGGTTGATTTCAGCTTCCTCAGCCAAAACATGCTAGTCATATAGGCAGTGGGGCTCCGCGGGCCACACAGGCCATTATCGTTGAGCCCATCCTTGAACCAGCTCACCAGTATTTCCTTAGCCAATCCACGTGGCTGGCCAGGTCTCAGAATTCCTTGATGTATTCAGCCACTGGTTGGTCTCCCTGTCTGATGCGCCTGATGCTTTCTCTAGCCTTTCGATCAGTTAGGGGGTCCTCAAATCTTTGCCTCAGAGCCGTCATAAAGCAGTTGATGTTTCGGAACTCTTTCTGCATTGTGGCAGGTCACCATCCAGCATGCATCCCTCTCTTCTAGGACCAGGGTGAAGACTCTGGCTTTGGCTTCTTCTGGGGGGAAGTCCCTCCCATACTCCTGCATGTAGGTTAGCACGTCCACGAGGAAACATTCCAGTTGTTGGGGGGTCCCCATCAAACTTGACCCCGGGGGGTACCTTTCACTCTAGAGGGGTGCCTCCCTTCCTCGAGCCATGGGCTATGCCCCATGCCGGGGTCCCTCCGGGGAGGATTTTCCAGGGTGATGGTGGACTCAACAGTGGCTCCTGCATCATCCACAGATATCCCCAGTGTTGAGGATCAGCATCTAAAAAACTGCCCCCACAAACAAGACAGTCTTGCTCATCCCATAAATTATCCCATTACTCCATTGCAACGGATCAAACCGAGAGCTCTTATAAGTTCTATTTACACTTTATGACCAATAAATCTCACAATTCCCAGTTGATTGTCAATGTGATAGAGGGGCCAGGCCCACAGCAACCTGACATTTGTTCAAACCCTTATTCTGTCATAAAGCTTATCACACAAGTCCCCAGGGCAGGGTTTAAAAACACTACAGACATTTCCGTTTGCGCCCTCCAGGCCCTATGTGCAATGGGATGTTCAATTAAAAAATAATAGAAAACAAAATTAAGGAAGAAATGGGGAAGTTATAAAGGAAAACATCAGCTTCTAGCATCGTCCGTATTTTAAAAAATGCCTCTAGGGGCCATAACATTCCTATAAAATAAAAATAAATGGGGCTGTTTTCTTTGGAAATCTGCCTCTTTGTTGAGAATTACAGGAAAAATAAGCTGCTGAGCCGAATGACGTACTCTGCAATATTGGTGAGAAGCATCCTTAGTTTTTCTTTTTCATTTTTTAAAACTGGAAGCTGACCACGATAGCTATTGGGTAACACAGCCAAAATGCAATTTCAACATTCCCAGTGTTGTCCCAGCCCTCAAACTGGGAGTCACTGATCATGGGTTCAACCTTAATTCACTCTATTAATTGGCTCCTGAACATATAAAATAAGCAAGTCCTTAATTATCTGACAGTCTCCTTTCTACTACAATATGAAGGACTGCAGTGTCTATGGAGATTCTCCGTCATCCAGGACATAGTTGTCCCAAAGGTGCTTTTTCAAAAGGCAACTGGACTTGCTTTGTTTTTCTTTGAAGACATTTCGCTTCTCATCTAAGAAGCTTCTTCATTTCTGACTGAAGGGTGGAGAATGGAAGGATTTATATTCCTTGCCATCAATCTAGTCATTAGCACTAAGTTACTTCAAGGAACATAAAATGCTTCCATTCTCCACCAATCAATCAGCACTGAAGAAACTGGATGAGAAGTGAAATGTCTTCAAGAAAAAGATTGGACACAACCCAGAATTAACATGGACTTTGCCAATTCGATGCTTTCCTAAATAAAAGAATTTGTCGTGGAAGATGGGCTTTGTTCTTTTCTTTTTAAATGGATTTCATCACTTGGAAACCTGACATAGATAAAGTCACCTTTACTTTTTTATAAGATGCCCAGATCTCTTCGCTGGTTATAAATTCTATAAATAAATAAACTAGCAGCAACTTACCTAAACATATGGCTCTGTTTAGCAAACAGAGGCTATCTTCTTCTTTTCTCTTTGAACAGAGCCTGGCCCCACTGCCTTCATATTTCTTGCATTGCAGGAATTATGACAATAATGCAAGGGAAAAAAAACAGGATTAAATTAATGGCCTCTTCCAGACATGAATTCAAATTAAATTACCCATTGGTTGGTCATTAGTATGCAGCCCACAGTTGCATAGGAGAAAAAGGAAGTTTACTCTAGAAATGGGCTCAGGCATCAGATTAATCCATGGATTGTTTAACTATTGCTACTGTTAGAAACAGTACGAGTTTGCAGACAGAACAACTTGAGACAATAGCTTGGAAGCAGCAAAGGATTTATTCATTTTATTTGCAAACACGGGTGCACACAAGCTGGGCCCAGCAGGAAGCATTCACCAGCTTTTTATCTCCTTACAGAAGTTCACCCTCCCCTGCCACCACTTTGGCCCCGCATCCTGTCAAAGACATCAACTTTATATGGTACCTACTCCCCTCAAAAAAGCCTGCTTGCCTGTGTCACATCCCCAGTTTAACAGTTTAACTATAACCTAGTTTTTGCTAGCATAAGCTCTATTTTTATCTTTGTCTTTCCTTGACTTGAGGTGTCAACTGGTATTTAGCTGTTAGCTAATATTGAAGCTGCTCAGAATTTCCCATTTAGCACATATGTTAAGCATTTATTTTAGAAACAATAACAATTCTGCTTTTTAAAAAAAATAAATGATACTGCCCCAGAAAGCTGGTCCTGCCCTGTGGGCAACACCTAATGGAACCACACACTGAAGTGGAGATTTGAAAAGACTTTTTTCTGCACAAAAGAAGGATATGGGGGGATCGCTCCATGCCTTAAACTAGAGGTCTCCAAACTTGGCAACTTTTAAGACTTGTGGCTGAAGAATTTTGGGAGTTGAGGTCCACAAGTCTTAAAGTTGCCAAATTTGGGGACCCCTGATTTAAACAGTACATTTTTACAGATTTATTTGCTCACAGGCCCCAGAAGCCATCTCCCAAGACCACCTAAAACAGTGGCCCCCAACCTTTTTCAAACCAGGGACCAGTTTCACGATTATTTATTCTTCCACGGACTGGTACCTGAGTAATGTGAGACTCCACCGCCATCGGGATGGCTCTTCGTTCGAAGCCACCACCCCGCTTCGATGAAACTAAGGCGCGAGCACCCAAATGCCGCTTTCCAACTGAAAAACCGGAAGCAACTGAAAACCCGGAAGCACTGTCGAAACAAGATGGTGGCGCCCAAGCTTTGAGGCCCAGTAAAAAATGATCCACGGACCGGTACCGGTCCAGGGACTGGTGGTTGGGGACCCCTGACCTAAAAGACCAACCCACTTCCATCCCCTATATTAGGGGTGGAGTTCTACTGGTTCAGACCAGTTCTATAGAACCGGTTGTTTTGATTCTGCACAGTTCAAAGAACCAGCAAATTGTGCCCCTGGCTCCCGCCCCTCTGCCCGCCTCTCCCTTCCCTGCCCAGTCAGTCCTTATCGTGCATGTGCAACATTGCGCGCATGCCCAACATCTCTGGCAGCGTTCTCCCCAGCCCAGTCACTCCTTAAGGCATTTCTTTTTTTCCCAACAATCAGCTGTTCCGATGATCAGCTGTGCCAGGATCCACCTCGCTTACTTACTGCTTTGCCCAGGAGGCTTCCCTGAGGCCCAGGAAGACAAAAAATGGAGGGGGGCACTGTTCTTTTCCTTCCTGGGCCCCAGGGAAGCTTCCTGGGAGCAAAAACACCCCTCAGGAGGCTTGCCTGAGGCCCAGAAGGCCCCCCAAACAGGGTAGGTGGGGTGGTGCTGCCCAAAAAATGCAAGCCATGCCCCCCCCGGTCACATGACCATGCCCACCTAGCCATGCCCACAGAACCAGTTGTTACAAAATTTGAATCCCACCCCTGTCCTATATTCAGCAAATCAATATATAATTAATCATTTAAACAATTCCTAGCATTTACTATCCCCAAGTTCCCTTTTTATGAGGCCTCTTTATACCATGGCAACATTTAGGGTTTCAACAGAGCAGGCATTTCTGCGGGTTTACTGACCAAGCTGTTTTCATTACCCCCCCCTTATGCATTAGCAACTGATTGCAAAAGGTCTGCAAAGCAAAAACAAGAATTTCTGGCAGATGCTAATTTTTTTAGGGGAAGGGGGTCTTGGGATCTTTCCTTCACTAGGAATTTCTAAATAAATCAGTATTACTTTAACTGAGCTATAGAACAAACAAGAAGCCATCAAACTTTCAGATATCCAAAATTATTTCATAGCAATGAGCCCTGGAAAGTATGTTCAAAATAATTGATTTTGTTGTATAGGTACTCTTTTGGATGAATGCTCTGATTTTGAATCTGATAATCCACTCAAGACCACCAGAAAGAGAAGAAGGGAAAAAATGAACCGATAAATGATCAATACATTAAATATTGAATTGGTGAGAGCGGTCTTTTCTCCTGCAACATCAACTGTACTGGATGGAAATTTATCAGAATTCTTCCTGGCACAAATTATTAAGTTTTTGCCTGAATGATGTGGTCATTCTATTCCATCTTTCTGTCATTCACAGCTGTCCTATTCTGTCATTTATTCAATTATTCCATGAAGTTGCAAAGGAAAGTGCAAAATAACAACTCTGAATGAAACTATGGAATGATTCACCTCAGCATTTGAAGAATCCTCCAGTTCTGTAAGTCTTCCCAATCTGGACTTTTTCTGATTAACGCTGGGACTTCCAAGAAGTTTCACTAGTGACCCAAAAAGTTCCTAGGGAAAAAAAACCCCACACAATTACAGGTAATCCTTGACCTACAACAGTTCATTTAGTGACCATTCAAAGTTACAACGGCACTGAAAAAAGTGATTGATGACTGTTTTTCTCACTCACAACTGGTACAGCATCTCTTTGGTCACATAAACAAAATTCAGAGAACTAGCAACTTGGCAACTGGTTTGTATTTATGATGGTTGCAGTGCCCCAAGGTCCTGTGAACCCCTTTTGCAACCTTCTGGCAAGCAAAGTCATTGGGGAGTCAGATTCCCTTAACAACCACGTCATTAACTTAACAATTGCAGGGATTCACTTAACAGTGGTGGCAAGAAAGCTCATACAATGGGGCAAAATTCATTTAACTGCCTTACTTAGCAACAGAAACGTTGGGTTCAATTGGGGTTGTAAGTCGAGGATTATCTATATACTAAAAATTTCTTATAAAAAATTCTTCTGAATTATTTTAGAACTGAATAATCACATAAAGAGCAATGATATTTTAAAAGGATAATATATTAGTACTATAGATTGTAAATTTATATCATTTTGTAAAAAAAAACACTTCTGTAAATATACATCTTTAGGGAAAGAGGACATTTTAAATTTCTAGACAGCAATCCTGAAATACTTCTACTGGATGCAGAAGTAAATGCCTGGGTGAAGTTCCAAGTAGCTTTGGATTTTCATCAGTTTTATTGTAAACAGTTTTATTGTTTCCTGCATCTGTGAATCTTAACAGACAAGGATGTCAAGACTCACAAAACTCTTTCAAAGCTTACACATGAAAACACTCTTAACAATTTTCCCAATTTTTTCACCTATAGCATAACTATAAAATCTACAGATAGTCCTCAATTTTTGATCTTTTTTTTAATTTAAGAATTCCTTATTGAAATTCAAAATATTAATAAATAATAAAAATTCAAATTATTAAAAAAATACAAAAAATTCTATAATAGAAGATGTGTCAATATTTTTCAACATCATTTTCTTGAGAGTACAATAAATACAATACATACGATTAATACTTGACAGTTACTCATCGTATTGGTAATACTAATTCACAGTGCCTTAATAATATTAATAAAAAGTGATTCATGAATATAAGTCATTGGTTCAAAAAAGATATATATATATATATATATATATATATATATATATATATATAGAGAGAGAGAGAGAGAGAGAGAGAGAGAGAGAGAGAGAGAGAGAAATCAGACATAAATCTATATAATTATAGTCTATGTACTTTGCTCTCTATTCCCTAACTATAAAAGGACGTATGTTATATATTTTTCAGTATACAATATAACTACATAGATATTATAAATTAAATATGAATATTTACATGAATATTTTTGATCTTAATGGAGCCTGTCCATTACAGTTGTAAATTGTGATGATCATAAAGTGGATTATCACGTGATTCTTTTTGCAATTTCATTTTTAAATGAACCTATTGTTCTCTATGGGATGTTTTTTGCCATTAATTTGATGTACTGAGCCTTGGTGGCGCAGTGGTTAGAATGCAGTACTGCAGGCTACTTCTGCTGACTGCAGCTGACTGTAATTTGGTAGTTCAAATCCCACCAGGCTCAAGGTTGACTCATCCTTTTGAGGTGGGTAAAATGGGGGCCCACATTGTTGGGGGCAATATGCTGACTCTGTAGACCGCTTAGAGGGGGCTGTAAAGCACCATGAAGCGGTATATAAGTCTAAGAGCTATTGCTAAATGTCAGTTTTTGACCAAAATATCATAAATTGTAGTCACATGACTATGGGACCGACCCTTAATGAACAGCATGACTTACAAATGTAATTCTGGCTTACTTACAGTCCTAAGCTGAGGGCTACCTGTAAACATTTGGCTCTTTAAATTGTTTTGGAACTCTTGCCTCCAGGTGGGACTGTTGTTGTGATTGTAACACCAAGACCACTAAAAACTAGTAACTTCAGAATTTGCACTCTAGAAATTGCAGTTTGAACCTGGAACAAAATATCTGTGCTGCACGTTTAACAATTACTCCAATGGAGAAGTTTAATCAAAGGCAGTTTCTATCTATTATGCTGCAAAAAGAAAAGGAACTTACATAAAAGACCATTTTTACGCTCTGAGACTGACACCGCAGAAAGCCTTCTTCTTCCTTAGAAAGAACATACAAACCTTAAGTCATCCTTTCATATTAGTTTATCTCTTTTTTAGTGACCTGTTTACACAAAAGGATCGTCTCCTGATCTGTTTTCCCTCAAATCCATCATCAAAATCAAACACAAAGATTCTTCTTGACTATTCTGTTGGGCACTAGGTCCAAATAAAAATGTTTCATAGACTGCTCTTGATTTTAAGTTTCCCTTCTCTGAAAGATGGGACTGAAATTTGCACCTAAGAAATGGTACATTGAAATTCTCCATTGGAGACTCTCTTTTACCAACCAAACGTAGGTTAAACCTGGCCAGAGAAACAGGTGCTAGAAAGTTTATGCTGATGAATAAGCATAATAAGAATAAGCATAGTGTTTTGTGACAAAGACCCAGCTTTTATTATTTATGCTGATTTTTTGCATTTAAGATCTTAAGCATTTAAATGTAATTCTCTCACAAAATCTAGGAAAGCAAATAATGACTTTGAATACTGGCACTAATCATGGATAATATAAAATACATTGTTAACACTTGTTACCAGGGGCATATGGAGGAACTTCCTGATGCTTATCCATCATAATTATGTGATCAATGTTGCCATCTCAATTTTTTTTTATATTTTAATATACAAGCACACATACCCTGGTGTTAACCCAACGTGGGAGCAATAAGGATCTGGAAAAGCACAGAAAGTACAAAGGTAATCCTTAACTTATGACCTTTTTTTAGCAACTGTTCAAAGTTACAACAGCACTGAAATAAGTGACTTATGACCAGTCCTCACACTTATGGCCATTTTAGCATCCCCATGGTCACGTCATCAAAGTCTGGGGGCTTGGCAACTAGCATGTACTTATGTACTTATTTGTCAGAAATGGTGTAGGGTCTCCCGCTTGGGCGGGGGTGGTGGTGGACTAGATGACCTACAACGTCCCTTCCAACTCTGTTTATCTGTTCATCTGTTATGATAGCTACAGTGTCCCAGGGTTATATAATCATCATTTGAGACATCCACGAAGATTCTTAATCATCCAGGTCATGGTTGTCCCAAAAGTGCTTATCCAAGAGGCAACTGGACTTTCTTAAGTTATTTTCCTTGAAAACATTTTGCTTCTCATGAAGAAACTAGAACTGAAGCAGCTTCTTGGATGAGAAACGAAACGTTTCAAGGGAAAATCCAGTTGCCTTTTGGGACATCATTTGACACTTCCCAACCAGCAAAATCGAAGGAGAAAGCCAAATTTGCTTAATGGCCACATGATTCATTTAACAACTGCAGATTTACTTAATAACCATGGCCACAAAAGATCATAAAATGGGACCTAACAACCTTACTTAGCAAGAGAAATTCTAATTCCAACTGTGGTCATAAGTCAAGGACTACCTTTATATTGTTAGATTGTCTTACTACTAATTCCTATATTCAGCATCTGGTCACATTTGATCCAGCCTAGAGTGCACAGGGGACATTTTCCCAAATTGAATTGTTACTCTCCATAAAGAGACTAACTATAATCATACTCCCACAGAAATGTTTTGTTTTGCTGGTGGAAAATGCATATTTCCTTTTTCATTATTGAAGAAACTGACTTGTTTGTCTTCAACTGGCATTGCTGCCTTTTCTACTTCAGTGTGTATGAAGACTCCATCATCGTCATCTGGGTATGTCTGCTCTGCTAAATGGCCATCTGATAGTAAACATTCAGCACCGCGACCTGAAAGGCCATCATCTCCATACTCCAAATCTAGAGCCATTTTTTCATCAGCTACACACACAGGAGCTTTATCACACTGAATTTCATTGTTTTTTAGCAGAGACCAGAAGCTCTCTATATTTTTACCACAATCCTTGGTATTACTTTCTTCCTTTTCAAGGGTCATTTGATCTCCATGGATCTTTTCAGTGAATGTATTCAGACTGAGACTCACCATTTCCTTTATTGGCAGCTTAATTTCACTCTTGTTGGAAGTCAGAGTCTGTATATCTAAATTAAGATTTATTTCTGAAAATGATGAGAGAAGTTCGGATACCTGACATCTGCCTCCTTTGTGAGGGTTTTTATCAGACAAGATCGTTGTGCTAACTGATGTCTTGGAGAATATGTCCTTGCTAAAGGCAGAGATCATTTCCTTATTCCGCAAAATTCCTTCACCAGAGACAGAGATGGAATGTAGGCTGTAGGGTTGGGTTACATCACTAATAGTTGTTTCACTTGAATCTCTTGAGAGCACGATCTCTACATCCTGATCAACTTTTGTTTTATAATAGGTGCCATCCTCCTCTATTTCTTTAACCACATGGCTCCCAGATTCCATACATTTTTTACTGGGTTCAAGACACTGAGTACTCGATTTTTCTGCATCAAAGCTTCTTTCTCTGTCTTCATCTGTTTGGGTGTGACAAAGATCCATTACTGCATTTCTATGGTTTGGTTCAATAAAAGATAATGTTGCAAACAAGCTCTGATCATTCAACGCGGAGCATTTTGAAGATTTGGCTCCATTTCTAGATTTTCTAAGGTCACAATCTGAATTGGTTTGCTCAGGGTCCAATTCTTCAGAAAATCCCCCTCCTTCCGTAGAATTATCCACCTCTGTGGTGCCCCTCTCCGTTGTGCCCTTTTTATCCTTTTCTAGCATTGCTTCAACATTTGAAATTTGGTAGGACTTCTTTAACGTGGGAATGCAATTTTTATCCAATATGTCATATAGTGCGACTTGCAGTTGTCTAAAAGCTGGAAACTTCTTGTGCTGGATTTGTGGTGCCAGCTGCTTTCCACGTGGAGCCTCAGGCACTTCTTTTCTTTCATGGTTGATATTTTTCAACAGTACAAAAGATGCCTTTATTATTGTATTCTGCTTTAGAGATTTCTTTCGGCGTTTGCAAGACGTTGATAGAATTTCTGAGGTTAAACCAATCTGTTTTCCACTGTTTTCTTTCTTTGCTCCTGCTTTTTTGGATTGATGTGCTGTAAATTCCATTTGTAATTTCTTCAACTAATGCTTTTCGTAATGAAAAGGAAAAGGTTCCTCGGTGTATTCTTTCCTTGCAGGGCAATTGCTATTTCATATCCTTTTCTCTGCACAATCCTTCAAAGACTATGGAGTCTGTATTGTGAAAAGAAGAAAAATCAAATACAGAGGCAGTGCAGTCTTCCTCCCTTATTTCTTTTATCAATTTTGTCCCCTCCCCGTAATCTCTACCAGCTCTGAGGGTAAAATCTCGGCCATGTCTTTAAGGAGGGTGCATCTTTATATGAGGGTGCATCAAAAACACGTTATTTCATTGCGCCCCATCCTCCCACAGCGAGCCGCGGGAAGCCGGCGGAGGGGTCTCCACGCTGCGTCCTTTTCCAATGCAAGACCCCGCAGCCGAGCAGGGGGAGGATGGGGCGCAAGCGGGCGGCTTAAAGCCCAACGGTCGTCCAGTCCAGCCGCGAACAACCCACGCGCCTCCTTCACAAAGGGAGTTTTGATCCTACCAGGGGAACGCCCCGCCCACACCCCTCGCCCCGCCCACGCCGAGTCCGCATTCCCCAGAGGTGGGCGGGGCGAGCGGGCGGGGCCTGCCCGAGAAGCCAATAAGGCGGAGGAGGGCGGGGCTTGAGCGCTTCCGGCCCGCCCCCACGCGTAAGCACGTGTAAGTAGCGGAGTTTCTTCGGCAGGGATCGGTGGGTTATGCTCGCCCGTGCAGCGCGTGAGTGGCGATTTAATCCAAACGCAACTGAGGGACGTCGGGAAGGCTTGGCCGGGGCTTCGCGCCACGTGTTCAAACGGAACGTCGGACAGGAGCCGGGGAAGGCACAGAAGGCAGGAGTGGGTAGGGCTTGGGTCTCGTAGCAGAGCCGCCCCTAGTGGTTTCCTCCCTCCCGTTGAACTGGTTCTTTGGGTCATGGGTCTCCTTTGGATTTTGTACAGTATAATTGAGGACGGGGAGGGGGTGGCTCACTTTGTAAGGAAATCATCAAAACTAAACGTAAGAGATCGGGGCGGTAGAAGTCGGACAATCATTATTAGATCAGGGGTCTCCAAGCTTGGCCACTTGAAGCCGGGTGGACTTCAACTCCCAGAATTCCCCAGCCAGCAAGGAGTTGAAGTCCACCCGGTTTCAAGTGGCCAAGCTTGGAGACCCCTGCATTAGATAACACATAATCAGAGTTGGAAGGGACCTTGTGGGTCATCTAGACCAACCCCCTCCCCAAGCAGGAGATCCTACACCATTTCTGACAGATGGCAGTCCAGTCTCTTCTTGAAAGTCACAAGTGATGGCGCTCCCACAACTTCCGAGGGCAACTTCTGTTCCACAGCCAAGAATGGAAGCCTCTCCCCCCCCCACCCCCAAATGCAGCTCAGATCTGGAAGCTCCAGTGCCTAATAAGGTGGCCTTTGGGGGAATAGTTGGGCAGCGTTTGAATGGCGCAAAGGGTGTGTGTGTGTGAGAGAGAGAGGAAGATGGCACGCTGCTTGGAGGGAATGGCTGAAACAGGTGAGACCTAGAGCCAAGCTTGAAAGGAGCCTCGAAGCAATGGGGGACAATCAGTGGTGGGATTCAATTTTTGTATTACTGGTTCTTTGGGGGTGGCTTGATGGGGGTGGTAGGGGAAGTTTACTGCAAAACCCCATTCCCGCCCCACTCCACTAACCTGCTTTCCAGCTCATTTCTCCAGTGCAGGGCAACAAAAGATACAGGCGATCAGGTGGGACTCAGGAGGCAGAGGATAGATAGGGTTGGTGGGGCCAGTCAGGGGGGGTATTAGAACTACTCAAAATTTCTGCTACAGGTTCTCCAGAACTGGTCAGGATCTGCTGAAGACAACCTCTGAGGAGAATGGAAGCAGGATGACGCTGCTTTAAATGGTCTCATACCTTGCTCCAAGCCTTTCCATCTGTTGGTTGCGGGATGATTGCCTTTCCCCGCTAAGAGCCTGAATTAACTGTTCACCTGCCTTTGGTATCCCGGCCTGGTGAGCACCAATATGAATAATCAGATAAAATAATTCATGCCACAAAGCTCAAACAAAACAACTGAGGACTCTGACATGAAATAAGCAGGCAGATTAAATATCTAACAGTGGTATATTTGATGCAGATTGGTTGTTTACAACCCTAAACCACCTGCCATCAGTTACATTAGGATAGTAGCTGATTGACACTATTTCAGGGAGTTGTTTGGTTTTGGCATAGTGAGACATGAATTAAAAAAAACAGGGTGAAGGATATTTAGCTGCATGTACCCCTATAGAATAAAACTATGAAGTGATAATTGAGCTACCAATTTTTGGCTGAGTTCCTGTTGTCTTGCACTGAAGGAACAAGAGTGTCATGCTCCCAGAGAATGGAAGTATCTACTTCCATCTACAACCTTGGTGCCCCAAGATAGCTACAGTTGCCTTACTTTGACTAATTAAATGTTATTAGCAAAACAAACCAATTAGATTCTGATCTTGTACCCTAAATTCCTGTTCTGAGATTGGCTCTTGTGAAGGAAAGTTTCAAGAAAGCAGGTTTCCAAAATTAAATGCAGCTCAGATAGTTGTGTTTACATGACACATCAAACTGCAAAACAGGTAACCACATTTTAGCTTAGTTTGTTGTGCAACTTGGCCCATGGGGTCAGTGCCAGATTTAGACTTGGGGCCATAAACCAGGGTGTTAAACAGGCGACCTGCAGGCTGGATTCATCATGTGCAGGTGGCACCCAGCTCTGCGAAGGTGGGAAATATTGCAGGATGTCATGTGATGGCAATGTGACATGGCAAATTTGACACCTGTTCCCTAAGCTATATAAAACCTGAAGGCCCTCTTGTTAAAAAAAAATTGCACTGGAAAGTCTCATAAAGATGTGTAGCAAAGCAGAACCTTTGGTCACCACAAAAAATGTGCATTTTAATTACATATAAAGCCATTTTAAAACCTCACATTTACTACGCAAAGTACACATAAACGCCACATAAAATTTTTTAAAAATCTCTGAAATGTTGAGGCGCCCGATGGATTGGGAGGCCTAAGTTTGGCTTGTTTAATGTATGCCTAAATCTGACAGTGCATGTGGTTAATTCATAGCTCACTTCAGTTCATGTTTTTTGCATCAAATCAGTCCAGTAACTAAGGAATGCCCAGATCTTGAAGTGAAAGTTCAGACATTTAAGGCAGGATGTGTTGGGTTTAACATTCAAGCTGATAAACTCCTCGGTGTATGTAGCACAGCATTTATGTGACTGTTGTAATTATGGAATGGCTTCTGAATCTTGAAAAAAAGAGATTCTGACAGCATCCAATATTATTCTTCAAGTAAAGAGATTCAGGCAGCACCAGATACAGGCACACAAACTTCCTTCATCCCCACAATCCTCTGAAGGACAGGTGATAGCTATCCAAAAATGAATTACATGAATTCCTAACAAAAAGGCTTTTCAGAATCAGAAGTTTGGGAATTAACAGATAACAGATAATCAGAGTTGGAAGGGACCTTATAGGTCATCTAGTCCAACGCCCGCCCACGCGGAAGACCCTACACCATTTCTGACAAAAATGATGGCAGTCCAGTCTCTTTTTGAAAGCTTCCAGTGATGGCGCTCCCACAACTTCTGAAGGCAACTTCTGTTCCATTGGTTGATTGTTCTCACTGTCAGAAAGTTTCTCCTTATTTCCAGGTTGAGCCTCTCCTTGTTCAGTTTCCATCCATTGTTCCTTTGTCTGGATTACAGGCACTTTAGAAAATAGCTTGACCCCCTTTCTCCTCTCTGTGGCAGCCCCTCAAATATTGGAAGACTGCTATCCTGTCTCCCCTTGTCCTTCTCTTTACTAGACTCTTTAATTACCAGTAAGTAAATTGATTGATTTGGTATTTCCTAAAGGCAAGATCAAAGGTTCAGAGTGGATCATTTTCTCTGAAATGCCATTGGGTCTAACACAGAAGAAATAAAAAAATTGAAGTCATATGTTTTCCAGGAGGAGGCAGCAAATCTTTTTTAAGTTCTTTCATTATCTGGACTTCTGCCCTAACCCGACAGCTGATCCTTGTAACAAACTCACTAAGAAGCCAGGAGGAAACTTTACAGGAAGAACTTTATTGCACTATGTTTCAAGTGCTAAACCAGAAATTGTGCCTATTAAGCTCGGCTCACATTGAAGCTCCAGCATTTCTATTCTAGGACAGAATGTGTAGCCCTGTATACCGAACCGCTCCCCCCCCCCCCCCCCCCCCCCCC
>NW_020769327.1:14042222-14095761 GCF_900518735.1 Pseudonaja textilis
CCCCCCCCCCAATCAGTTCTGCTAGGTTTGAAATACAAGCTAATATACTGTAATACAATACAGTGAAACTGAAAGGGGAGAACAAAACTATACATAGGGAAAAGAAAAGAAATCCAATTATTTTACAAGTTTAGGGCAGAACTTTAGGAATTTTTAAAAAATCTGACTTCAACACATTATGTTGCAGTACTTTTTGGTCAAAATAAGATTTTTTGGAGGAAATCAGATCTGATTACAAGGATGTGTACTTTTATGCACATGTGTGACAGCCAGAGCAGGAAATAAGGAAAGACATCTCTATTTTTTTTCTTCTTAGAATTATGCTTCCAGGTAAACATGATCTTTCTTAAATGTAAGACATGCCGCTCTGAACACTTGTATGTTTTACAACAATGTAAAAAACAAAGTATCAAGGAATCTGGCATTTGGGACTTATAGATTTACAAACTGAAACCAGTCAAAACTGCAATCTTACAAACATTCAGGGGTGTCAGTTTCCCTACATTTAAAGAAGTTCTCAATCAGCATGCATAGGATTGCACTCCAGGGCCACCCACATTGAGATTTGAGTGGCATTATGATCACAATCAGCTTTCACACAAGTTTGTCAGGAAGCTTTAATGATTTTTAGACTCAAAATATTTAAAAGGACTACTGTATATCAAGTGATTCAGCACAATATAACCATGAGATACCCTGTTGGAGAGAGCTGGAAGGCCTTGTCTGTGTTCACTGACAGAGCAGCTGGAGGAACTCACTGGAGCCTGAGGCTGCACAAAGACTGAAGAATATAAATTAAAAATCTTCAGCAAACACATTTTAAAAAGCAAAACTGAGCTGGAAGACGAACAACTCAGTTTAACTGAAGCAATTTGGCAGATAAGTAACTTAAAATGAACAAACGTACAAGCAAAACTTCCTGCCTTTCCTAATCAAAATCAGTAATCAAAACTGAGCCCAGTTTCCCCATATTTTACACAATGACAACATAAACATATGAGGCATTGACAGCGTGTGATCAGCAAGTCTCCCTTAAGATCCTGGTGAAAAGTTAAAAACAAGGCAATCAGTGGTTAAGGTGAACTCTATGAGAGGCTAAGCTGGAAAAACGCCCGCAGGCATTGGGAGCTCAGGATGCCAAGGGATGGAAAAGCCGCATGGGAAGACTTGAGGCTTGACTCAACTGTTCAGATCTCTCCAGGCAGGAAACGTACCATCTTTTCATCCGCCCTGGATGATAGTTGGCATTTTAACTGTTTTCACCAAAAACATTCAGTCTCTCTCTTTGCTGGAAGATATTTTTTTTTTCTGCTTAAATTGCAGGAAGTTAACTTCTAACTCAAAACATTTAGATAACATGTAACTGTAGACAAATGTTGAGCAATATATCTCAGCACTGAAGACAACATCAGAAATACCCACCATCATGTAATTTGGACATCTGCATAATAAGAGCATGAAACATCACTGTTAAATGTATCACAACCACCAGCATTTATGAAATGAGCCCACACCCCAGCCTTCTTCCTGGTGCCTTTTCAGGTGTAAACTGAAAGATACTTGTAGATAACACCTAGTTAAGGGCTTTAGCCCAGAATATCAGATTTACTGATGCTGCCTGTCCCTCCCTGGTACAAACAACCAGTTGCCAGCAAACTTAGACACATACATATATCACACTATTTCTAAGAGCACCCCACAGGGTTTAAGACTGTTGCTCACTCATATGGACCATACGAAACTCCAATTCTATCTTTCAGGTTTCAACAAAATGAAAGAGAAACCACTTCTAAAACTAAAAAATAATAATAAATTCAGGCTAGGGCCTCATTAGGGCTCCCCGTCCTACTCCACCATTACAAATTTTCTGCACATACTCCGGTGTTCCTCAAAACATAAAATCATTTTGGTTTCTTCCACCAAAAAAGGTTAAAAATACAGAAAAGTAAGGAAACTCCCATCGCTTGGCAGATGATCAGACTAACATGAGAAGACAATCCTGCACTGAAATGTTTTGTTTTAATTTTATTTTTTATCACAATCATTATCATTAGGAGAAAGGCAGAGGAGCCCTGACTCCACGATGGCCAGGATGTCGCTCAATGCAAGAATTACAATTCCAGATTCCACAAGTCCAGAAAGACAGCCATGATAGCGCCAAAGACATCACAAAGGGACTTGGCTTACTGCACAATGCAGTGCCCGTTGGCATCTCTCAAGCGTAACCTCATCTTCGGTCGGTATTTCTCAAGATAGAGCAGCTGTTTAGAATTGAAGGCTCCTCTCCTCTTCCTGAAATACAAGAGATTCCAGGCGTTAGTGTATAATGGCTGAGTCCATGACTAAAACAGAATAGCCCCAAGTGTGGAGAATTGAAAACTGCTTTGCATTCAGCCCTTCCGCTCTATTATCCCAATGACAGCAAGACACAAGACAGACAAAGTTATTGGCATATGTGCACACAAGGGCAAGTGGATCCACAGACTGTATTAAGCCTGCAATTTAGTTGATCGCTACCTGCATTAATTCAACAACAGGGGAGACCCAGCAATGCGGCTGCATTGATTGCCAGTTTGCTTCCAGGTTCAAAGTGTCAGTTATCACCTTTAAAGCCCTTCATGGCACTGGGCCAGATTATCTGGGGAACCCCCTCCCCCTAATGGCTTTGGTCTGCTCCGCTTCCTCCAGCAGAAGAGGCCTTCTTCCTGTCAGTGAGGAATTTCGGCTAGTGAAGTCAAGGAGAAGAACCTCTGGAACATCTTGTCCCCAAAGCCTAGATCCACTTCCACCCTTCCAAAGGAGCCTTAAAGCTTGCCTGTGCCAGCTGGCTTGTGGTCCTGCTGGGGATGCACGTTGCTGGAGGTGGCTGATGAGAGTTAGAGACCAATGTCTATCCCTGTGCTCTCCACTCTCTTGGTCTTAACCATTTATCTATTTGCTAAACTTATTTGTAATGCTTTTATATCATGCTTTTGTATTATTGCAAACCACACCGAGAGTCGCTTTAGGCAGGTAGCATATACATTTAATAAATAAATTTCTTCTTTTGCAAGGAGAAAGAGAAGAGTCCATAAGCCAAATCTGTATCGGAAGTTTTAGGATAAAATGGGATGTTTGGGGGGAGCCTCATTTGCCAAACGTCTTAGAGGAAAGATGCAATTAAAACAATATTTTACAACCAAAGCTGGATTGGTGAGATAAATCCTTAAATTAGGAACGTGTGGCATATTAAGAGAAAACCAGGCTACCTTTGCTAGCAGCAGCCTTTTTCTTCAGTTAAATGCTGTAGGGATTACCTCCTAAAGCAGTGGTCACCAACCAGTGGGCTAGGGACCACTGGTGGTCTGTGAGAAAATTTTGGTGGCCCACAGAGAAATCTCACCCCCAAAGCAATTAATCCAGGCTGCGCGGGAACCCAAGGCTGCGCTGCCCACATGGCGCATGGGAATACAAAGCTTGCGTTGCTTGCATTGCAAACAGGAGGTAGTGAGTGGAGGGGGGGGAAAGGGAGGAGAGGGGGAACTCGCCCCACTCCCCTGGCCTGGCTGCTTCTTTCTGCTTCTTTCTTCTTCTGCTTTTGGCTGCACACAAGGAAAGCAGCAAAAGTCTTTCTTTCTCTCCCCCAAACTCTGCCAGAAATGAGTCTTGGGGACCCTGCAAGGCCTCCTGCTCCAAGAGGCTGCACCCGCAAAGACTAATTTCTGGCCGAGTTTGGGGGAGAGAAAAGAGGACTTCTGCTGCTGCTGCTGCTTTCCTTGCATGAAGCCAAAAGTTT
This sequence comes from Pseudonaja textilis, assembly GCF_900518735.1. The sequence continues at coordinate 14,045,998 of NW_020769327.1, forward strand.
CTCCCCTCCCCCCCCGCCTGAGAATGGAGCTGGAGACGGTATCCTGCGATCCCCTCCCCCCCCAAAAAATGATTGATTGGTAGGAAAATGGGGTGGGGAATTTTCCTGCAGACTTTTTTTTTTTTTGGATTTTCCCAGGGTCCCTGGTCCATGGGATTTAAAATTATGAGTCTGGTGGTCCCTGAGGTCCAAAAGGTTGGCGACCCCTGTCCTAAAGGGCACTTTCTGCACAGACAACTTAGGTTTCTCTGGAAAATGTACCATTATCGCCTGGACCAAGAATCTTAAGCAGGGAAACTCTCCCATCCAGACTGGTTGTATTGGCCAAGTATTCCAAAGAAGCTGGTCAAAATCCCAAGGAATCAAGACAAGAAGTCAGCATTAAGGTGCTCTTTTGCCAAAGCTTGTATGTCCTTTAGGGCAGGGGTCCCCAACCACCGGGCCCCGGACCGGTATCGGTCCGTGGATCATTTTCTACTGGGCCGCTGGTTTGCTGGGCGCCACCATCTTGTTTCGACAGAAAGTGCTTCCAGGTGAGCTTTTCTGGTTGGAAAGTGGCGTTTGGGTCCTGAAGGAATCCTCGCGCCTTGGTTTCATCGAAGGGGGGGGGGGGCGGCTTTGAACGAAGAGCCGTCCCGATGGCGGAGGAGATCAAAAAAGCACAAAAAAGGTACAGAGGAGGAATTGAAGGTGGCGGGGAGAAGCGGGGGACGGCTGGCTGGCCGGTCGCTCAGCTCGCCTTGCCATGCATGCTTATGCCGGTACCTGGCCGTGGATCATTTTGTGATGCCGGTACCAGGCCGTGGCACAAAAAAAGGTTGGGGGCCACTGCTTTAGGGGACATTCTCTAGTACCAGCAGAAACCTCAAGCACAAATCCTTGTTTTCTACTCATCAGCTGGGAAGAAGTCTGAACTAAGTTTTTTTCACAGCTGCCTCTGCACAAAATCAGAAATAATTACTTCAACCACTGTGACAGAAACTTCCCCAAGACAAAAACTTAAACAGAAAGCAAGGCAGGAGGAGACAGAATACCCCAGAAGATCAACCCCACTCACTGTCTTATAAACTGCACAGCGTCCTCATACTTCATTCCACATTCAATGAGTGCAAGGGCAACCAGAACTGGAGCTCTGGAAGGACATGAAATATTAAGACAGATTTAAAATTGGTCCAATAAACATTCAGAAATAAATCCAATTAGCATAGCCATTGGGCCAAGACAGTTTTTGCCTTGCAGCAACAGGATACCTGTTCTGATCTCGATTCAAGTCCAAGTCCGTGGTTTTCTGGGTGCCAAACAGAAGTGATATAACTATGGTTTGTACCTTTTGCTAAAACAGCTCAGTACAAATAAATGAGACATGGGTAAGAAAATAAAGATACCTTTGCTTGGTAATTAGGTACAATTTTTAATGAGCTGGCACTCATTCAAAAGGCAACTGGACTTTGTTTTTTCCATTTCACTTCTCATCCAAGAAACTTCAATTCTGAGTGGATAGAGGTGGCAGGGGATGGAAGTATATAGATTCCCTTTCAGTCATCTGGTCATTAGCACTCTCTCGGAGCACTGTTGAGGCCACTTGGGTTATCTCTGCTAACAGTTGTAGGCACTCTGGGCTTAACCCATCCATCCTTTGCATTACTTAGTACTCAGAAAGGTATAATCAGTTAAGATACTGATATCTTAAGATGGCGATATCACAGGCCATTAGCATAAAAAGGAAGTCTTAACACCAAATCAGACAATCCTCCACCAACAGCCCGAGGCTCAACACACTAATGCAGGCTACTGCGTATATTAGCACTCTTCAAAATGTTTCAAGCTGAAAATAGATATTTCAAGTTTGAAACAGTCGGACTCTTCTGAATATTCTGGAGTGTTTTAAGCCCCAGATACCCACAGGAACCTCAGACCAGCCTTGTTTCATGTTAAACCTCTAGTGACCATGCACACACAGGGGCACCTACTGAGAGGAGACAGATTATTTAGAGGTGTAGCTAAACTAAGGTAAATTATTTTCAAGCAAAACCCCAAGAATTATCCGTGTCCCTCCGAGGAATGTCAGAGGTCTATACTTTAGTACTGGCAGATTGATTCTCATGCTTTATAATGTCCTAAAGTTTTGAAAGAATAAATTGGAAACTGAAAGACTTTACATGGTTAAAGATTAGCTTAATGAAGGAAAAACAATGTATGTGTGCCAACCCAGAACCCTTCTAAGGGAAAAATCTCTTTGGAAGAGGCATACTGCTGTACAAATAGGTTAGTTTACTATTTATTTTATGTGCAGTTGCTCAGAGGTAAGGCAGAAATTTAAGGAGTTGACTAGTCACCTTTCTGCAGACAAACATATGCCTATTGACAGGCAGCTGCCTTCACTTTAACCCTAACCCTCAAAAGAGACTGGGCCACATTCATCCACTGGTATCTGACAAAGGGATAAGTAAGTTTAAACAGTATATCTGACGTAAGTGGGCAAGAATATTTCCTGTCAAAACCACAGTAAGCCCGAAACAGTGTTACAAAGTAAGACCCCCTTTCATAGAAAACCACACAGATAAATCTCAACTTTGCTAAGCTAAGCACAGCCTCATTCAATTTACCTTTTTACTCTATCCCACCCCCTTCAGCACCCACCCCCCCACACAAAACAGTATTAGTTAGTTTTCCTGTTCTAATGTAAGACAATGCTTACCTTCCCAATCCTGCCACACAGTGCACAGCAACACAGCAGCCTGGCTCCTCACGGAATTTGGTTTTCAACAGGTTGAGCCAGTCCTCCACAATTTCACCAGGGGGCGGGGCTCCGTCATCAAACGGCCAGTCCTTGGAAACAGAAGAAGAGGAATATCCAGTTTGGTCTGATGGTAAAGACACCTGGCAAGAAACTGGGAGCTCACAAGTTCTAGTCCAGTCTTAGACATGAAAGCTGTCTGGGTGACTTTGGGCCAATCACCAGGAGACAATGGGTTCTAGTCTCACTTTAGGCATGAAAGCTATCTGAATGGACCAATCATCAGAAGAAATGTCTACAGAGATTCTCAGTCATCGGAACATGGTTGCCTCAAAGGTGCTTTTTTCAGAAGACAACTCAACTTTCAGCAGTTCCAAGAAGATTCCATATCCATTTGCACTCTGATTCAGGTGACTCAGAGGGCAGAGAGAGCCCCCCAAGTGGTCTCAACAGCTCTTCGAGAGAGTGCTAATGACCAGATGATTGAAAAGGTATTAAGGTCTTGGGATTTAAGAGCCAACCAGCAATGAAGCTGATGCAATATAAACTGATGTAATAAGAATCAACCAGCATATATAAAATATTATAAAATATTTACGACCATAATAGCAAATAGAATAAAGAGATTATTGAATCAATACATCCATTCGGATCAAAACGGTTTTTTGCCATCCAGATATATCAGGAATAGCTTAAGGATAGTATTAGACATTTTGGAATGTTACGAAGCACATCTGGAGAAACAAGTGGCCCTTGTTTTTCTGGATGCCCAGAAGGCATTTGATAATCTAAATTGGAAATGTATGATACAGCAAATCTATAATATGAACCTAGGAACCAGATTCGGGAATATAATAAATACGATATACTCCAAGAATGAAGCAGCATAGCATGGTTATTTCCCTTTAAGACTGGGGATGGGTTCTACCCCTTTAAGAGGTGTTTATATATAGGCAGCCATTAGAGGGCATGTTCTCTCTCCTTGTGTCCTGTATCCAGTGCAGAGTTTCTCCGTGTAGAGTTAAGAAGGTATTTGCCTACCATGTATATGTCTGTGTATAACTGTTGTATATAAACCACTGTTAAATGTTTAAGTCTCTGTATGCTGTAATTTGCTCCTGGGTTGTCTCATAATAATAGTCACGCTGCAAACACTGACTAAAGGAATATATATACTTCCATCCCCTGCCATCACTATCCACTCAGAACTGAATAAGTTTCTTGAATGAGAAGTGAAATGGAAAAAACAAAGTCCAGTTGCACCTTTGAAACACCAGAAGGCAGTGACTTCTAGTCTGGCTTAAGGCATAAAATCCTGCTGGGTGACTTCATCCCAATTCATTTCAGAACATTGTTGTCATGGGAAAAATAAGAGGAGGAATGAGTATTATAGTGTACCACAGAAGTGAGTATATGGCCTCACATTTTGTAAATATTTAAATATATCTTTTCATGTGACAACACTGAAGAAATGACACGGCTACAATGTAAAATAGTGAGTATACAGCTTGTGTAATAGTGTAAATGTGCTGTCCCCTCAAAATGACGCAATACGCAGCCATTAATAGGTGTTATCGCTCTCACTCTATCATACTGGTCACTGAAGTTCAACATGGCACCTCGTGGAAATTAACTCTCCGAGGATCTTAAAAAATGAATTGTTGCTCTTCATAAAGATGGCCTTGGCTATAAGAAAATTGCCAAGATCCTGAAACTGAGCTGCAGTACGGTGGCCAAGACCATACAGCGGTTTAACAGGACAGGTTCTACTCGGAACAGGCCTCGCCATGATCGACCAAAGAAGTTGAGTGCCCGTGCTCAGCATCATACCAGAGATTGGCTTTGGGAAATAGACGTACGAGTGCTGCCAGCATTGCTGCAGAGGTTGAAGGGATGGGGGTCAGCCTGTCAGTGCTCAGACCATATGCAGCATGCTGCATCAAATTGGTCTGCAGGGCTGTGGTCCCAGAAGGGAGCCTCTTCTAAAGAGGATGCACAAGAAAGCCCGCAAACGGTTTGCTGCAGACAAGCAGACTTAAGGACATGGATTTCTGGAACCATATCCTGTGGTCCGATGAGACCAAGATAAACTTATTTGGTTCAAATGGTGTCAAGCGTGTGTGGCAGCAACCAGGTGGGGAGTACAAAGACAAGTGTGTCTTACCTACAATCAAGCATGGTGGTGGGAATGTCATGGTCTGGGGCTGCCTGAGTGCTTCCGGCACTGGGGAGCTACAGTTCATTGAGGGAACCATGAATGCCAACATACTGAAGCAGAGCATGATCCCCTCCCTTCCAAGACTGGGCCCCAGGGCAATATTCCAACATGGTAACGACCCCAAACACACTTCCAAAATGACCACTGCCTTGCTAAAGAAGCTAAGGGCAAAGGTGATGGATTGGCTAAGCATATCTCCAGACCTAAACCCTATTGAGCATCTGTGGGGCATCCTGAAACAGAAGGTGGAAGGTGCGCAAGGTCTCTAACATCCACCAGCTCCATGATGTCATCGTGGAGGAGTGGAAGAGGACTTCAGTGGCAACCTGTGAAGCTCTTGTGAACTCTATGCCCAAGAGGGTTAAGGCAGGGCTGGAAAATAATGGTGGCCAAACAAAATATGGGCACTTTGGGCCCCAATTGGACATTATGACATGGGGTGTACTCACTTTGTGGCCAGGGGCTTAGACATTAATGGCTGTGTGTTGCGTTATTTTGAGGGGACAGCACATTTACACTGTTATACAAGCTGTATACTTACTACTTTACATTACAGTCAAGGGTCATTTCTTCAGTGTTGTCACATGAAAAGATATACTTAAATATTTACAAAATGTGAGGGGGGTGTACTCACTTCTGTGATAGACGGTATGTGTTTTCACTGTCTTATTTATAAAATAATAATGGCTGGACATAAACAAATACATGTGAAGTCCATCTAGGCTGAAGAAAAGGGGGAATGGCACCAACTTTCTTCCAAGCAGGCAGAACAAAGTCAACACCCCCATATCTTCAAGGCTTCCATCAAATCCCATTTGCAAATTAATGGGAACAACTTAGAACAGGAGGCACGAGGCACACACGCTGGGAAGAGGAAACAAGCGGACTCCTAATTCATACCTATGTAACATGTGAGGCCCCAGAAAATTTGGATGTGGTCTGGTATTGCTTACTAATTTTTTTTTTATATCCCAGAAACAAAAAAGTATTAAATATGAGTGGAGTTTAATCACGCATGCACACACAGAGTTTATATGTCTGCAGTCAATAACAGAGGGCTTTCCGGAAGGCATCTAAAGGCAAAACAGAGGCCAAGGTGATGCGTGCAAGTGGTAGCAAGCGGCTGCAGGAGAAGGCAAGGCAGGTCTGGTAATAGCAACAGCACTTAGACTTGTACGCCGCTTCACAGTGTTTTAAGTGGTTTATAGAGTCAGCCCTCTTGCTCCCAACAATCTGGGTCCTCATTTTACCCACCTCAGAAGGATGGAAGGCTAAGTCAACCTTGTGCCTGGTGGATTCGATCTGCCAAATTGCAGGCAGCTGGCTGTAAGTGGGGCAGCTCCACCATCCCCGTCCCCATCCCAGCTTATTTTTTACCTGTGTGCCTCGTCCCACCCCCTGCACCCTGAGGTCGTAATTAGGGCTAATTTTGTGGGTGAGGCTTAATTTGATCGCATGTGCTCAAAAATGTGATGTGGCTTTTTTTCAAAGGGGCTCGTCTTTTTGGAGAAACACAGTATCTACCTACCTACCTATTTTATTTATACACACCGTGTTTTCCCGAAAATACGATCTACTCTGAAAGTAAGCCCCAGCTTGATTTTTTAAGAAGGGTACCCAATATAGGCCCTCCCCCACCCAATAAGCCCTAGTTAAGACCACACCCACTCTCTTCTACCTGGTTGCATGGGGTGGAGCGAGGCACATGGGTAAAAATCCAGCAAAGGTGGGGATAGGGGGCAGATTGAGCTGCTTACCTTCACATAGTTGCAGCCAGACGTCGCACATCCCAACACCCACTTCTGCAGCCGCTCACCGTGGCTTGCGCGCGTCATCCCCAGCCTCTGTTTCTCTGTCAGAGGCCCTTCAAGAAAGGCCTCTGCAGCCAATAACAGAGCTTTCTCTCGCTGGGCAGGCAGATTTGTCCCAGTGTTACAACTTAAGATATGACATAGGAGGGGAAATGGATGCAAAAGTAAACTGGGATGTGCTTAGGTTGAATTACATCAAGAGGATCCCAGGAAAAATTAGTTTTGAGTAGGGAGCTAGTGGGAACAAAATGGCTTCAGGAGTTCCAAGAAGCAATGGAGAAAGGATGAAGTCCCCAAGAGAGATGACTTTCAATTGATGGAGTTGAAGGAATGAAAGTTGCAGACAGGAAAGCATCAAGATATGAAAAAGGAAGGATAATGAAGATCTTTGAAGAGATACGAAGAAGGAAGGATAATGAAGATCTTTGAAGGACAAGATTGCATAATATAATCTGGAATGAACAGCAAGCCAATTTGGAGATTTAAAGGAAAGGCAATTAAAATTAAATGGCTTTGGGTAATGGAATATTAGAAATGGAAAAGAATGTACAGAACCAGAAGGCTAAAGAAAAGGCTTGGCTAGAGATAAACGGGACATTCGCCGGAGTTTTTGTCGCTGGAAAAGAGAAAGGATTATTTTTGTTCCAGTTCTGCAAATGAAGAAACAGTACAAATAAGAGAGAGACTAATCCTTCCAGACGTCAGAAGTCTTTGAAACCAATTTAGTCAATGGAGAAGATAATGTGTTGAAGCCTCCAGCCTAATTTAATAGGAACTGCATACCTGAATTAATTACTTCTTGACCAACAAGAACAATTGAATACAGTATCTTTAAAATAGCCTCGTGTTTAATCAAGTCCATTAATTTAAATTAGTTCAAATTTATTTCATTTCCAACAAGGAATGGCATACTGTAGCTCAGAAGCCTATTCAGCCCAAAGAAAAAAGAAACACAGTATGATTTGTGTAACATTTTAACTGAATTACATTCTTTATTTTAGCTGATTGTATTATTAAGCAACTAAGGTTAAAATATTACCAATCCAAAACATATCCCAAGAGTCCTCTCATCCAAACCAGGGGATTACCATGCTGTCAAAGGAACCCAGGGTCTACTTGTATCTCAATCGAGAAAGCGGCCCGTGTAATGAAGTAGGAATAGATTAAAAGCAGGAAATCAGAATTCCACTCAGCCATTAGGCATCCTTGGTCAGTCACTTCCTCTTAGCTTCACTTGAGATGTAGCACAGGAATAGCCCACGAGATGTCTTGAACTACTTAAGTAAAGGTAAAGAGTGATATACTTTAAAGGCAATGCCACAACATTTAGTCAGGTAGTGCCTCTATCCCTCACACTGTTAAATTTGTTATTTTCTGATCCACGCACAAAACACAAACTACAAACTTCTCGTGCGGATGCAACCAACTATTCTAAGAGCATAAGGTCTGGAAGCGAAGGATGGGTCAGAATTGTCAACGTCCATAAATTAATAGCAGCATTCAGGTTTAATCGAGCATATAGCACTGAAGGAAAAGGGAGCGGCCTGGAAAGAGAGAGCAAATAGTGGCACTAGTTCCCAAGTTCAAAGTTTTATCAAATCTGCAGAACAGATAGCTCTGCAGCTTGTGTTATTGATAATACAAAAACAAGCCCCTAAAAAATAAGCCACAAATCCCATCTTGTCAAAACACATGCAGGGATATCAGAAACCATTGGCTCTCAATGGAGACTGGTGGCATCTGAAGGTCTTCCCAGAATCTACAAGCACCTGGACACTCTGAACATCTGGACATACTGAACTAATACCTCGGCCAGTCCAGATGACATTCGTCAAACCCAAGGCAAATCTTCCTACTGCTCTTCCTCCTCACTAAGCACCTGATTCCAAAGATCCCCATCCACTCAGTAAAGACAGCAGCCAGGGAAGATGGCCAGAAAGAAGATCTGGTTTAATTTTCAGGAAAACAGTTTCAAGCATTTTTATTTTTTTTTTTGTCGACAAGACCAGAGTCAGATTTTTTTAGTATTTTTGTCCCTTTTTTATATTCTGAAAAAGATACAGTCAGTAGTGGGTTCCTACCTTGGTCACTACCAGTTTAGTGGGTGATTGCGCGCAGGCGTGCGCACCCCCAACACACCAATCAGGTGAGAGGATAAAGAAACGAAAAGCTAGGAGTGACCCTTCCACCCAACCCATGGCGCTTGTCGCTTCTTTTATCCTCTCAGCTGATCGTCAGAGGAACCGGTTTGGCCGTACCAGTAGCTTTTTTTACCATACCAGTCCAATCCGGTTGCATACCACTACTGGGTACAATCTGTATTTCAATCAACCCATATTTACTTAACTAGATCCCCAAAATTAACTGAATAATTATCACCATACCAGAGATAATCGCCCTTAGTACACTGTGCCACCAACGAAACAGCTACTAATTTTTAACATTTTAATTTCCAATTAAAAATTTTAGTGTCACATTTCTGCATTTTTGTCCAGAAACTGCAAAAGATGCGCAGGAGTGGGCCAAAGGAAAGAAACTCAACAAGCTAGGATAGTAAAATTGTGACAGCAAATAGGGCAGAGAGACCTACACAGCCTGCACCATGAACAGAAGTCCATGGAGATATCAAAGGAAAAAGCAGCAACCTCAATGCAGGCATCCTTGCTGTATTAAGTCCGATAGAGTTTATTTCATAAGGACATCGTGTTGTAAACACTCATGAGAACAACATTATTGGCAAGAAGCTCCCACACACTATTACTGGAAGTTAATTCAAGCACCTCAGCGAATCAACATCTGTTTAGAACTCAAAAGCCCTTTTATTTCTCAAGTTAACAGCTATGCAAGGCCTTCCCTGCAGGGCCTTATCAGAATGGATGCCATGCACCAGAGAGACTTCCTACCCATGAAAAGAGGTACAGGGCAGAGCTACTGAAATTGAAGCTGCCACTGATAAGTTATTGTCGTGAGACAGGAATTGAGATGTCTTTTAAGCAGCAATGGAAGCTGACTAAGTTGCAAGACTCATAAAGTGCACCCTTCAATTCTGAAGGAGACCAAAAGGACAAGTGCTGCATTCATTGCTACTAGGAATATATTTATAGCTTGCTAAATTTGTTTCATGTTTGTTTTTCTTCCCAAAAAGCCATGAACTGGCAGTTATTATTCCCTCTTTGACATGTTAGGGAACAGATTCTAAGTCAGGATGAACAGTTCTAAAACATATTTGTGTGTTAGATTTATATCCTGACTTTACTTCAGGAACTCAAAGAACCATATATGGTGTTCCCTCTTCCCATTTTCCACACAGCCCCAAAGAAATAGGTTAGACAGAGAATGTAAATCTGCTCCAAAGATATCAAAGGAGCTTCCAGGAAAGAGAAGCTAGACCAGGGGTCCCCAAACTTGGCAACTTTAAGGCTTGTGGACTTCAACTCCCAGAATTCTCCAGCCAGCTGGAGAATTCTGGGAGTTGAAGTCTACAAGTCTTTAAAGTTGCCAAGTTTGGGGACCTCTAAGCTAGACCAACACATTTATTCCTGTTGCACATTAGTGTCAGATGGTGCTCCTTTCAAAATCCAAGAAAGAAATACTTAGACTCCGTTAATTAGAGAAAAGATATCTTTTACTGGAAATCAAATGGTAGCAACAAAAGAATTCTGAATCTGAGAAAATGAGCGCGTAAATCACATATACAAAGTGACGGCAATGTTCCCACCCCCAATAGTTCAATTGGGTCATCCAATTAAAAGTTGTGTATATCATTATGTGGGCATCTCCAGGTGGTGATGAGGCCTCTGTCCGTTGACCCTGACATATTTTGATAAAGAGTTGCAGTTGTGTATAGCATAGAAGCCTAAGCAAGAACCTCCCCCCGCCCCAACTTATATAGTTCTGTTTTGTAACACCTCCAGCTCACTTCCCGTAACCATTCCCCTGCCTCCTCCGTTACTTATGACAGCCGAAAGATGCAAAGCAAAGGAAGAATATCTTGAAGGCTGACATTTAGCTCTTCAGGGACACAATGTATATATGAATACAACCCTGCAAATTGGTTCCTATCTTTCAGGCAAATAATTAGGCTCACATACTGCTCAAAGCTTGCTAAATATAATTTACAAACATACTCAACTCATCTACAACCACCAGAGTCAAATTATGTTGTGTTCCAGGCAGTGTTACTTCTCTGTGGCACCTTCTAATGAAACCATTCTTAGAAAAGAATTTTGTTATCTTTAATCATGCCTGCTTTTCAAGCACAAGCTATTCTTGGAAGCCAACACATGAACTTGTGATGTTTCAACAACTGCCACGGAGTAATCTCAATAAAATCCCATGACCATCCCCTTCTCTTTTCCTTTATGGAGTGACATCCTTATGAGGGCTTGTTGTTTACTAACATTATAAAAGAGGTCAGTGGAATTAAATGTAATCTGCCAAGGCAAGATCAGTGAATTGTTCTATAAGCACCTTGGACCCATCTTATTCTCAAACAAATCTCCAATATTACAAGGGTATCTTTGAACTGTAATTTTTAAATTGCTTTAAATTACCCATTAAGAAAGTGGGAGGTAGCAGCAAGGCCAAGGTCGTCTGTTGGTTTTCTACTTGAAATCCTTCCCTGGCCTACAAGTACTCTAGAATTCACTGGGTACATTTCCCCCCGCCCCACCCCACCTCAATCTGGTAACTATTCAGCTCTATTTCTGAAAAGTGGTAATAAAATATGTGAAGTCTCTTTTAGGACCAAATAACTGAACCAACCAGGAGGAGAGGGGAAGAGAGAATGTGACGATTCTTAAATCAAAATTCTCTTAGCAGTGAACCATACGCCTGGGAGGAACCATGGAGGTCTTTCAGACCAACTCTGCCCAGGGCGGGAGTTCCTATACTATTGCAGACAAATGGTTCAAATTTTTTTTCATGAAAACCTTCAAGTGACAAGAGCACCCACAACTTTGGGAGACAAGCTGATGCATTCCACTGATGTATTGTTCTCACTATCAGGACGTTTCTTCTTAGTTCCAGATTGGATTTTCCTCTGACAAGCTGTCCATCCATTGTTTTTTGTCCTGCCCTCAGGTGCTTTGACAAATAAATTGACCTCCTCTTCCATGTAACAGCCTTTCAAATGTAATTATTAGTACAGTGGTGGCCAAAATTGTGGAAACCCTTTTAGGAAAAGTGTATTTTTGAGGCTTAATGGCTAATAACACCACTTTTGTTTGAGTGGTACCATAAAATTATATATCAATGGAAAGATAATTTAATCAATGCAATGAAATTTGTTCAATTATCTGTATTCTATGAAAAGTTATAGCCAAATAACCAGAAAAAGGAAGCACAACTTGCTTAGGTTGATACCAGATAGCTTCCCTTCATCTGCTTGTAGGCAATGAGCATGAGTGTTTAGAGAGCCAATCAGGTGTCATCTTGTTTTGGCAATGAACGAATCAGATCACAGTAGGATTCCTTTATTGATGTCATGTATTGAAGCTGAGAGGACATTTGTCAGTGTGTTATGTGATCGCTATCAAGTTGGTTGGGTCTTTTTGTGTTCTTTCATTTAGTGAGCTTGTAAAATGTAATAAAATTAAAGTAATGGTGCAAAGAGGTGACTGGTCACCCAGAAAGCGATGTAAAATAGTATTATTAAGTGAACAAGGCTACAGTTATAAGGAAATTAGAAGAAAAATTGGTGGAAACTTAACCAAAGGTGGCATTTTGTCTGGATGCTGGGTGTCTTAGAAGGTGGTCATAATAAGAATGTTTGCTTCAGAACAAGATACAAATTATTTATTCTGTAAATAAAGAACCTGAAATAAACTGTGAACTGAAAACAACAGAAGAAAATGGGGCAAGGGGGGAGATCTCATGGATTCTGTAGACTAAGGAAATAAAGAATGCAACATGGATCAATCCATAATAACAATTTAAAACCTAATTCTAATTTGCAATTAGCTCTACTTTTTGATGCATAACTGTTTCCTTCTGGTTCTCCAAATTTTATCCTTATTGGAGATTTTTTTTCTTACTTGGGGAGAGGGATTTTATATTAAATATTATTTTATATTGAATATTAAATATTTTATATTGAATATTAAAAACTCTTCTGAGGTCCTGATATTTAATGCTGACATTAAAAATGTAAGGCATGTGTACTGACATTAGGCTCAAAGATGGCACGTTCCTAGTCCACTTTAGCTAAGGCAGAAATCAAAGCAGAGTCAGCTCCAAAAAGAATTTGGGATGGGCAACTTCTAGGAATTCCAGGGCTGGAAATTCCTAGAAATATGGAAGATCCAAAAATAATATTGGGAGAAAGCAACAGCCGCTCACTTTGGTCATGCTGACAAGAAGCCTACTGAGTTGAGCTTCTTGAAAATGTCTTTACTTCCACCCTTACAAAGACTTCGCTTTGGCCTTGAATAAATTAGAATAGCTATTAAGACCAGAGGGCCCTGAATTTTCATTCGGAAAAATCAGTACTCATTTTTTTAAAGATATCTTATTTAATCCTCCCACCTTAAAGCATTTGTTAAATATGATTTTCTGAACAGGCACAGGAATTCCAAGATCTTTTCATAGTAATTTGTTGTTTTTCATGATTTTCATAATTTCTAGTCAAGAAACCCTTTTTCTTTATATATTAATTGTCCCAAATATTGATGTTAATAATTGTAGTGATATTTATAAAAGTAAGATTTTCTTATTTGAAAATATTGAAGCCAAGGCAGGATCCAAGTCCCAATACTTTTTTATCCATACTTTTCCACGAAATCTTAGCTTTGATCTCAAAATGGATCTAAATTTAGATTTGTCGAAGTTATCCAAAATCTTTTATTAACTTTTAGGTTCATGATGATTGATCAATGAATATGAACTGAAATCAGAATATCATAATAATATGTTTTAGCCACATCCCTATTTTATGCTATTTTATTTTAAATAAAACAAAAATACAATTTGAGAAGTTGACTCCCTGAATTTTTATTGCATTTAAGTTATTACAGCTATACATACTTCACCTTAGAAAGTTGCATTTATTGAAATATAGGGCTTGTTTTTACTTTTAACATGCATTCAGAAATCTTAACGTTCGATATCTAATCGACACTATAAGAAATTTAAACATAAATAGGAAATGAAATCGGGGTCCTGCAGCTCAATTATTCCCATTTTATCCCTCCTGCCAGAGGGAGGAGTTAACCAAAGCAGTGAATTTCCTCACCAGAGTTTCTTAAGTATTTTTTTCAACTGGTTTCCCATTGTTTTTCTATGGTTTGCTGTTCTCTCTTTTTTTAAAAGAAGCAACTCTCAGAAATCAGTTTATTTTTAAGATTCTTGTTTCTAAAACAGCAAGAGTCCAGGGATTTTGGCGAGTTTTTAAAAAATACATAGCTTCCTTGGCTCAATTTAATGACAGATAATCCTTGCTTAGCGTCCATTCAAGCAGCCCTGTATGAAGGGACTAAAAGACCAGTCCTTGAAGTTCTGGCCAATGCAATGCCAAAGGAACAAAATTCAGGGCCACTCACATTTACAGCTGCCTTCTGGCCATCCACTGACCTGCTACCACCCGCTGCTGTTTCTGCCACCCAGCCCTGCTCACATCATGCTCTGCTATTGTGTAGCTGGGATCTTCTTTGCACCACCTTCTTTCGTGCTGGTCCAGCCAGGGCTTCTCATGTGAGCTGTCCAGGGCCTCCATTCATGTCCCATCTAGGGCCTTCTTATGCAAAACAACCGCAGCACATGAAAGCAAGCCCTGCCTGGCTGCATCAGTGCAAAAGAAGGCAATGGGAAAGGCCCTGGCCAGTACTGTAGTAGTATGTACTGATGAGTGCAGAACAGCTGGCAAGAGAATATAGGCAGGTAGCCAAGAGGGCACAGCTGGGGGGAGTTCAAAAGGAAGCGGTCCCTTACCTTACTGGGTCTTGGAGCTGGGATGACTATTAGAGGGATGACTATTAGACTCTACTGGGATGAGTATTAGTACCTCAATTTATAACCACAATTGAGACAGAATTTCAATGGCTGTGGTTAAGCAAGACAGGGATCACGCTACTGGGGAGGGCATTTTGCAACAAATCAGACGTGCTTCACAGGCCATAATTCAAATGGTTATTAAATGGCTGGTTGTTAAGCAAGGATTACCTGTTCCTCTCCTAATGACTGTGTTGGATTTAGCTAATAATGGCAACAAGGTTGCTGCTGCTAAGCAATTCGATCACATGATTGTCACGCTTCCCAACCGCATTACGTAGCAATGGACATTCAACAGACATTATCTGAGGACTACCTGTATACACAGAGGATGCCACGCAGCAGCCCTCAGACTGCTTGCACCGATATGAACGATCCCAACAAATCCTTAGTCAGAATTCTGGAGTCTCATGCTGTGCAAAGAAATCCCTCTGACAAAGGGAGAAGAGAGATTCTGGGAATCCTTCTCCATATTAGAAGAATTGAGATTTTTATATTTTCCTTTTTACTATGCTGAAAACAGCCTTCCCCCCCCCCCCCACACACAGAGATACTGATCTGTTGAAATGAATTTTGCTTCAATTTATTGTTGATAAAATACTATTTTGCTGATTTGTTATGTTTTATAATTTCTGTATTACCAGTTTACATTTGTTTGTGCGAGAGAGATTAAACAACCACACCAATGTTTAAGAATAATCCAAGGTTCTGGAACTCTACAAATGCACGAGGGAAGGCTTAGTCATCCTTCTCTGCGTCTTGCTGGATCTCTCTGCTACTTTCTAGCACCAGCATTTATCACTCACCCAGGCATTTACTGATTATGAGCAACCATCAGACTAAGAACCCACCCCTTCCTCTTCTCAGATGGCACAAGGGTGACTCAGTTTCTCATCCCCATAATATTACTAAGAGATAACCAGGATAGTTTATAATCAGATATCCTGGCATGGCAGCCATGTGACTGTGGTGTAAACCAAGAAGCTTTGTATGTAAAACTACTCTCATTAAAACTGACTAAAGTAACATATCTGAACAGGTACCGTTTTCTGAATATTAACAGGACTGAATGAGCTTCTCCTACTCTTTATCTTCATATGAATTCAGGGTGTGTCTGAGATGCCTTCAGATCTCTCCCCCCCCCCCCCCCCCCCCCCCCAATTTTTTTTTGGACTTTGTGATATTTATCTGCCCATTATCTAAAAAGTGGATCTTCCCCCTGTTATGGTCATCCTCTATGTTCCTTTACTAAGCCATAGTTTGCTTTAACAGTCAGCAGCCAGTTAAACAAATTACATTCTGTTTTAATATTTGACTTTCTCATTAATACCTTTGGACTGGTTTGCAACTTACATCAAAATATACTAAAAAGCAACATGCTGGTATACTTTATTCATATCATAATCATGGGTCCCTCAGAAAACACGCAGTTAACCATCTGGGACTATTTCCTCTGTGACTTCTCTATCTAAGAAGAACTTAGTTCTGTGTATCTGCTGAACCGATCAATTTGAAATCTTTTGTCTGTTCTGATGTGAACAGGATACTACTAATGCTTCTTCCTCTAAATGAGTAACTGTCAAAACCTCGACTGGTCATAGACCTACAAGGAGAAAAATGCAAGCTGCTTTACAGACCAGATTCCAAACCAATTTTACACAGGTACAGGAACATTCCACAGCATTATAAAAGACATTTAGCTATGAAATGGAAAGATTGCCATATTGTCAGTCCCATTCTGTTCATGATTGTATTTCCCAAAGATTGAAAAATACTCACCAGAACCTGTATTCCTTCTTTTTCAACAGGTGCTTTATCATAGGTAGCATCGCAAACTCGCACCAAGGTGGTCACGCCATATTTCTTCAGCTCCTTTTGTGAACAAACAGGAAACATGTCCAATTTATTTCTCGGAGTAAGGGGCAAAAAGTATCACTTCTGGAGGCATGCAGCTTTATTAATAACTGTTATCTTATAGCAACCTATCAAAAAGTATTTTTGCTGCAAGCTAAGATGGCTGTCTTGATGCCTCTGTGTCAACAATGCATAAAAAGAGTAATATTATAACAGCAGTATTTAAAAACTGTGAACCTTTGGAATTTTCAATATTTCTGCATAAATCCAGGTAGTTCTCAAGTTACGACTGAAATGGAGCCTGCAGATCATGGTCAAAACTTATGACCTCATAAAGCAGGTAAAGTCGACTGTCAGATCCGTGTATCTGCCGTTCTTCGATGGAAGAAAAGGGTGGGTTGGATTTGATATATTTAATTCTTTTCCTCACCATGTATCCTAAATATCCTATTTCTTACGTTGACTTTATATAACCTTTTACACGATTTATGACCATTGCCTGGCGCCCCAGATGCCTGGAAAAATCTCACCTCTTTGAGGGATGTAAGGGGAGAAGGGGCCATATGTAGATTGCAACACCGGAAGGTAACTCCGGGGAACCTTTCCCTATCTGCTTTCTCAGAGCCGCTGGAATAATAACATCTTCACAACTCTCTTTATCTTAGTTGCATGGCCTGAGGGACCCCAGACCCTGCTCTGAATTTTGACATGCTTTAGCCCTCTTCAATAAAAAGATTCCTTTTGAAATACAAAGTTTTCAAGAGTTCATACTTATATTTTGAAGGGGGGGGGGAGAGGCTAGTCCTTACACTGACATTATTTTTGTAAGCAGTTGTAAGTAAGCACTGCGGTCATAAAGCAGCCACAAGCAGTCGTTTGGGGGCATGGTTTTGCGAACAATTGAAAATACCGTAAATACTGGATTTGGACAAGACCGTCGTAAAATGCAGTCATGTGACCACAGGACCCTGCAAACAATTATAAATGCAGTCCAGTTGCTAAGCACTCAAAATGGAATCCCACGATGTGGGAAGGGAAAGGTGATCAAAGTTGTAAGTAACCCCTCCCCCCTCGGTAGATCTGTTGCAACTTCAACCAGTCACAGTCGGGGGTGGGATTCAAATTTTGAAACAACCAGCTATGTGGGCGTGGCTAAATGGGCATGGCCATGTGACTGGGTGGGCATAGCTTCCTTTTCCTTTTTTGCAGCACACCCTCCATTTTTTTTTTTTTTTGGCCTTCTGGGACTCAGGGAAGCCCCCTGGGGAAGGGGAGTTTTTGTTCCCAGAAAGCTTCCCCGGGGCTCAGAAAGGCAAAAAACGGAGTGCGGGGGGGGGGGGTTGAGTGCTGCACAGCCCACCCCCACTCCATTTTTTGACCTCCTGGGCCTCAGGGAAGCCTCCCAGGGGTACGGTTTTGCTCCCAAAAGGCTTCCCTGAGGCACAAGGAAAAAAAAATGAAGTGCCAGGGGGGCGCAGCACACACACACCCGCGCCCCTTTTTGCCTCCTGGGCCTTAGGGAAGCCTCCTGGGCAAAGACAGTGAGGGGGATCCCAGCACAGCCGATCGTTGGAACAGCTGATCATCGGGAAGGGGGAAAAAAAAAGAAATACCTTAAGGAGTGACTGGGCAGGGGAGAATGCAATCGGCAATGTCAGGCACGCACACAATGTTGCGCATGCACGGTAAGGGCTGACTGGGTGGGGAGGGAAGGGGCGGGCGGAGAGGGAGGGGACAGCCAGGGGCATGATTTGCCGGTTCTCCGAACTGTGCAGAATTGTAACAGCCGGTTCTATAGAACCGGTCCGACCGGTAGAATCCCACCTCTAGTCACAGTTGAGGACTATATCATCACGTGAGTGATTCCCCATACAAGTCCTAAAACTAGATAAAGTGATCCAAATTGAACAAGTGAATAAAAACTTTGTCCATGTATTTATTATTGAGGAAAATAATCCAAAACTATGTGTTTGCATGTGGCAAAATATTGAAACCCCTGGGAATGTAAATTCTTTTAAAGGGGAAAGAATAATTCCTTTGATTGAAACACCTGATTATTATCAGGTATAATATTTTGAACTTATTTAATTTGCCTGGAGAATAGGTAGTATTTAAGGTCATATATATGATGAAATATTGAAAATTTAACAGGATTCACATTTTTTTAAGCACCACTCTAAAAGTTTCTAGTTTTACTACAAATGCAGCAACAGGCTGTTGAATCTCAGGAATGTGGTATCCCTTCATTTCTGCCTATTAGGAGAAATAGTCAAGTAAAGGTAACTCTAAAAATAGGGGGGAAAATCAGATTATTCTGGACTTCATCCTCCCTCAATAAAACACTAAGATGTACAACCAAGCTGGGGAGAAAGTAATGTGGAATACAAATTTTGCTCCATATAATTATTCCCATATATATAATTTTTGGTCTAAACATTTCCAGACAGAGACTAATTTCTTTTGCATCTTAAGTAGTTTAGATTCTTTTCTGTTTTTCAAAAGCTTTTGAGCAGAAACAAACTCAAGGGTGGGGATGGTCCCTTAATTGCTCCAGGATATTTTTCTGAGATTCTACCCTACTAGGAATTGGTGATATGTGCTGAAATCTGGCTGCTCTTGTAACTATCGTGAAAAATAACGGGCTATTTTCAAGGGGAATTAGATCAATTCATTGACAAGACCATCCTAATGACTAACAAACCACTTTAAGAAATATAATTTCCTGCTTTCTGGTCATGGTAAAAATAATCCTACAGGTATCTGCACTAAACTAGGGACTACAGTGGAGAAACTGGTTTTTAGGTAATTATATTTTAGAGGACATATACACAGAAGCAAGGGCATCAGCTTTTCATTTAGTAAACTCTTAACAGATGACAAAAATTGTTTAAATAACAGTGAAACATCAAATTCTCTTAACAGAAGCCCACAGGTTACAGTGACTTTATCAAGACAACTGCTTTGCTTTAACATTATATTGTTTATATTTATAGAGAAGGAAACAGACAAGCAAGCTTTATCAACAGCCTAAAAGAATATTTAAGAATGACTTTTTTTTTAATCGGAAGAAAGGTAAGAAATGTTAAGTGTCCCCAACCTAGACAAGAGCCCGGCAATGAGGAAGAACAAAACTAACCTACCACCACCAGCTCTACGAATTTTGTTTACATGGAAATGTGTGGTTGCCTTGTTTGAACAGCCATCAAACTTTACTTGTCTGAAATACTGCCTTGTTTTCTGATGGCAATAATTGTTAGAGTAAGCAAATCATTTCATTTTAATTGCAAATCTTATCATTAAAAAGAGAGAAATTAGCATACTGCAATGCAAGACATTCAGCTCAAGCTTGTTCTGCATTCCCCACGAAGCCTCTTGACTCCATTAGCAAAAAGGGATTCTTGGGGAGGTATCAATCAATTCAATCCCGATTACTGGTGATTACACAAATTTATGCAACTTTCTTGGCAACGTTTTCAGAAGTGGTTTTTTAAGGTTGAGAAACTGGTAGGCTCAAAGTCATCCAGCTGGCTTTTGTCCCTAAGGCAGAAGTAGAACTATGGAATTTAACTAACATTAGAGTTGCTCAAAGCATTTTTAGAACAATAAAATGGCAGTGGGTCAATGCTGCTTAGTAATGTGTGCATTCTAACATTTTGCAACCATCTTATGAAATGTCCATCACACATTTTTAATCTGCAGATTTGTCTACCAGTTCAGAGAATTTTGTGGATCCTGAGCAGTATCTGACATAAAGGCTATGGGAGAAAACAGGAAGACGTATTAGTCAGTTTTGCAAAGTGGGACTGTATTTAGGTGTTAAACACACCAAACACAGGGGAAAAACCTTCTTTGTATTTTCATCGTACTCCTCTATTATGTAAGCTGTCAATCGCTGACAAATTATGGAGGATCAATAATGGCCTCTTCAAAGTAAGTCAAAGGAATGATACAGTTCCTTTATTTTAAAAACTGAAATAGACTTGACATTTATTTTTACCACTGAATAGTTAAAGTGACTAACCTAGATTTGGTGAAGTGCAACCCCTCCTCACTTAACTATCTAAATTGGGACTGGCAAGTTCATCACTAAGTGACACAGTCATTAACCAAAAACCTCATTTGACTACTCTGATTAGCAATGGTGGCTCCAGCAATCCCAGTTGCTGCTGAGCGAATCTCACATGGTTAAGTGAGGACTCAATGAGATCCAAGCATTATTGGAAGAAAGGGACTGCCTCTACTTCAATGTACCTCCATCTACCTATCTCTGCCCTTTCGGCCATCTATTTAATTGCTGCCACCCAGCTGGCACTACCAGCTGCGAATTTTCTTGCCAGAAAACAGGAGCCAGACAGTAGTGGAATGTAATGCAGTGCACACACCCTCCTCCTATACCATCACCCACCAGTGCATGGCCAAGAGGCATACCCCAGCAGAGGGGAGGCAGGGGAAGACAATGAGAGTCAGCAAAGGGGGTGGTAGTAGCGGTTGTAAAAGCGGGTGGGCCTGAATTTTGTTCATGTAACTGTGGGGGCACTGCAATGGCAGGAACTCTTGTTATCGCTATGTGTATCATAGCTGTTATCTGCTCCAAATTATCTGCTTTTTTTTTTTTGGTAAGGAACTCGTGGGGGCTGAACTTTTAAAATAATGAATTCTTTTTGATAATCTATGAACCAACAGCAAAGGAATTTTTATGAATGGGCTACATAAAATTACTTTTTTTTTCTTTTGATATGCTTTTTTCTTCCTCCTTTCCATTTCTCCATCTCTCAATACTTTTACTAATGCTTCAAACTTTATGCATCATAGATGGATAACCCTCTTACCTCTGTGAATTTGGTGAGGGTTGCATTGGTTGGGTTGTGGGTAATCAGGAAGCGCATAGTCTCATAAGTAATCTCCACTGGAGCAGGACGGTTCATAATGGCGAAGGGACGAAAGTATATGAGAGCTAACAAAAATTAAAAATCAAATTGTGCAATGTTTCACAGCAGAAAACATCAAAGACCACTAAAGTGGGGATAGGTGAGAACTTTCCTTATTTCCTTGGTTTTGTTCTTCAGAATAATTTTTCACTTTAAGAAATACTGGTTTTCTTGAGCATCTGCTGAAATTCAACTTCCAGCCTCAATCACTGCAGGTGGCACTCCTTCAGATTTTGCAGGTTTCTACTACATGCAAAAAATAGGCAGCCTTGATTACATTTAGGCACTGGTGAGGCACAAAGAAAATTGTATGGACAAATCTTCTCTCCAAGGGAGTTCGGCCAGGCTTTGCTTCTCTAGTGTCACTAAGAGGAAGAGGTTTCCAATGTGCAGAAGATAACCCCATATATTTGAGGGTTATTCTCAGGGTCTTGAGTCTTCAAGGCCAGGTTGAGTTAGCCCACGAGGGACCCCAGCCTCCAGCTCACTTCTCGGCCAGGGTGCTGTGTTGGGCCCGGCAGAAATCTGCCCTGACGCTCAGAATCGCCATAAATGTGTGGCTTGGATTCAAATGGAAAACCTAAAAGACAAGGAAGAAAGTATCTAGGCTTACAGAGAAGTATTCATAGATTTTTAAGGAATGCATGTATGAAAGAGGCAACTTTCATATTACCTGACACATATAGCCTTCCGCAGATGATACACTGCACTAACTCTCCTTGCAGATTTAGAATCAATTCTGCTTTCCAATGATTGTGCTTAATGCACTGATTAAAAAAATTGTTACCTTTCATAGCCTGCTTATGGAAGGTTCAGTGTCACGATATGAGAATTGAGGGCTTCGTTAAATGCTCTGTTTGCATAAAGCATATATGTATGGAGGAAGCTGAAAGCCAAGAACAATTCAGCTCACATTTTCACAAGGCAAGAGTATTCCATGACGCACAATATAAAACAAATACCAGGAAATTCTAACCTGCCTCACTTCAGTGTTGATCCTTACCAAGGTTGTGACGTACATTACCCAAGGAAGGGACTACATGCTTCAGTAGCCCATTTATAAATTCCCAGGTAAGCACTTTAATCACTTCAGTAGCCTGTTTACACAATCCCAGGTAAGCCCCCTCAACCCAATCTTAATTGCTTATGGAGAGGGCTTTTAATCAAAGACAAAAAGCTAGCCATGTCCCGGAAATAATGAAAATACCTCAATTTTATGGATTATGTGTGAAAACAATTTAGCTATTACAAAGAGTACTGGAGGTATAGAAATGTCTGCAACAGTCTATCATGCTCACCTACTGGGGAACTACAACCAAGTGGGTTTCACAATTCTATCCTCACCACATATTATAAAGAAGGTGGTAAAGATATTGTGCTGTGCCACTAAAGGCACAGGGCTTTTCAGAATCAAAGACTACTTTGAAAGAAGGAAAGACTAATGTGCAAAAACTATGTGCCACAGAAACATCTCACATTTTCCGGTCTCATTACTACTAGGATTTAAAGCTCTAAATAATTGGATGTATGGGACTACAGCTCAAGTCCCAAGTAACATGATCTTCCATTGTACTGACTGCAGATTATAGCTGATGAAGTTCAATGCATAGAAAATCCCAGACTGGCAACAATAAACTGAAAGGGACACAGCTTAATAAAATGTATAAAATGTTGACAGTGTGAGAGGGGATTTTGAGGCCTAAAGACTGCTTTGCAATGCTGTTGTTCAATTTTCTCCTTGCCCAGGGGTCTGCAACCTTAAAACACTCAGAGCCATTTGAACCTATTTCCCACAGAAAACACCAGGAGCCACAAAACCTGGGTGGGCGTGGCCAACACGTCACTCACTCCCAATCAGTCACATGACTCCCCAGCCATGGCTACCCAGGTTTTATGGCTCCCGGTATTTTCTTTTCTTTGGGAAACAGCTCTCTCTGTCTGTCTCCCTCTCCCTCCTTTCTCTTCGCTCATCTCTCTCCTTCCCTCTCATCTCCCTCCCTCTCACGTCTCTCCTTCTCTCTCCCTTTCTCTCTTTCATCTTTCTCCCTCTCCGCCCTCATCTCTTTCTCCCTCCGTCCATCCCTTTCTTCTTCTCTCCCCCTCATCTCCATCTCTTTCTCATCTCTCTCTCTCTCATCTTTCTCCCTTTCCCCCCTTTCTCTCTCATCTCTTTCTTTCTCCCCGTTTCTCATCTTTCTTTCTTATCCCTCTTTCTCATTCCTCCCTCCCTCATGTGTGTGTTCCTTCTTGAACCATTTCCAAAAACAGGTGATGGTTGGAGTTTTTTTTTAAATGATGTTCTTTGTTCTTCTTTGAGTGGTTTTTAACCATATGATTTAAATCAAGATCATTTCAGGTTCCCAGATAAATGAAGCTCTTTCATCCCCCTGCTGTGGCTCCCTGTCGGCTGAACCCACCACTGGCTGCCTCCCCCCCCCACACACACACACACTCCTAGCCTGCCCTGAGAAGGACGGCAGTGGCGAAGGCTCGCTCCATATTCCAGAGCTGGAGGGAAACACCCCTCTACTTGCCTCTTCTTCTGGCCCTTCTTGGTGCTGTCTGACTTTCTCTCTGCCCTGAAGTTCCACATTGTAATTGGGCCCCAGGAGGAGGAGGAGGCGCTGCAAGAGCAGTGAGCAGGCCATGGAGATGGCGAGAGGAATATGAGGACACACGCAACTTCCTCTCCGTCCGTCCCGAGACACTGACTGGGCCAGCTGCATCGGACCCCGCTGCTCTTGCAGCGCCTCGCACAGCACATTTTTGCCCCCGCTCTGGATTACGGAGTAAGTCTCCATCCACCCGCAGTAGTCCTTCTCTTCTCAGGGCAGACCAGGAGTGGGAGGGAAGGGAGAGCGGTGGGGCCAGCCACTGGTAGGATCATCCGACAGGGAGCTGCAGGAGAGGGCCCAAAGAGCCATGTGTGGCTCTAGATCCTCACGTTGCCAACTCCCATCCTCCCCTATCAATACACGTAAAGCATTCAGGTCCCCAAAGAATCTCAAATGGTCCAATAGCTAAGGAAGGTATATGAAGGGAGGTGAAGCCATTTTCTAGGCAAACAGCTTGAAATACCACTGAATGCAGAGAAACAATCAACTGACAGTAGGGAATCAATTAACAATACAGTTACAAGTGAGAAGAGATTTATAAAACTGCTGCTTGCGTAAAATAATGCTCTTGCTATAGCTCTCCTTAACAATCCCTAAGGGATTAGACTTCTAATGGGTAGTTTATACAATAGTGCAGAATTTTAATCTCTTCTATTTTTCCTTTTTCCAATTGCCTATGTCACAATATGACAGATTCAAACCATAGTAACAAAAGGCCAATGGAGAGCAAACATATATTCACAAATAGAAATACATTTGTTTTATATGTAGCATTGTAACTACAGAAAAGTATCACAGGCTAGCAAAGGAAACTATCACTTCAGAAATTGAGATGGTATTACTATTTGCAAACCTGAAACTGCACTAAGAATGTATAAAGTGTATATAATGTAACCTCATCGGATTGATTAGTACCCTATAGAAAAATAATTGCGTACATATGATTTTTCAAGACCATCTTTGAGACATGGATCACAAATTTTAGAAAATACTGTTGGAAGTCCAAGTCTTAATTATTTTAATTTATGAAGATAGCTTAATAAATATCAAACTACAAGAAAATAAATATAGAAGAAAAACATGTTTTTCAATCTTTTAAAATATCCTGATTTTTTTAAAATTTTGATGCTTCTTTACCTTTTCTATTTAAAATATTTCCATTTTATTCTTCTCATAAGAAGAGTCATAAAGCAATTTACTTTTATACCTGGTAATACCAGCAGACTCCGGATTATCAAGCTTGATAGTTTTCCTTGTGGAAACTATGGTCTCTGTCCCCTCACTCCCAAACTTAATCATTAGCACTTTGATTAAACTCCAGCATGACCATACATAATCAAAAGAATGGCATGAAAGCAGGAAGTGATATTTCCTCTTTTCTTGCTCGTGTATTAAAAACTGTTGTCAGAAGCAGTTGTATTTTACAGAAGCATTTCACAACCAGTCATTTAATGACTATACAGATTATAGCATCAAATAGATGCTTTATGGCTCATAAAGCATTCCCCAAAATGTCAGAAGTGGTCATGCACTCCCCTTGTGACCAAATGACCACGTCAGGCAACTTTATAACTGATAGTGATATTCTGTGGTTACATGACTACAACTCAAATTTTTCTGCCAGTTTCCAGCAAAAACGCCCATTCAAATGGATTCATACAACTATCATGTTTGCTTAACATTAAGAAAATATGGAGCTCAAAGAAAAAAATCCTCAGAGCTTTTAAAAAAATACAATTTGGCTTTCATTGCAGCAAGAATGGATCTAGCAGTTTTGGAAGTAATTTAGGAGTAGATTAGGAAACTCAGAACTTTAGGATGATATGACATAGGGACAGGAACATGGTTTAAACTTTATCTAAGCTTAACTCAAAACACAGCCTTCCCCAAAACTGGATAACCTCCAGCTGCACTGAAACTACAACTCAGAATTTCCAAATAGCATGCAATGGCAATGCTAATGGGAACTTTTGAGAACTGTAGTCCTAACATATACTAGATAATAGAAGCCCAGGTTGATTAAAAACATAATCAAGCAAGTCCTGGAACAAATACTAAGTTTCACTGCTAGAAGACAGAAAATGTTAAAAGTACCCTGACAATGCTATTCATTTAATTCAGATCATTTACTTTTTTATGCCAAACTTCTAATTCAGTCTCCTATCAGGGACTGGAAGGGACTTTGGAGGTCAACAGCCTGCTCAAGCAGGAGACCTATGCCATTTCAAACAAATGATTGACCAATCTCTTCTTAAAAACCACTAAATGTTGAAGCACCCACAACTTCTGGAGGCAAGTTTACAAGTTGCTAATCCAACAGCCAGACATTGAATACTAGTTTTTAGTATATGCAAGCAACATCTTTAACTTATCTGAACTCATTCTACTTCTTGCTGTATTCTACATTTCTTTATTTTCCATATAAACATAAATAAGAGAGTTGGAAGGGACCTTGTTGGTCTTCTAGTCCAACCCCTGTGTGAGTAGGAGACTCTATATTAATTCAGAGAAATGGCTGTTCAGTCCAGCCTTCTTAAAAGCCTCCAGTAATGGAATACACACAACATCTGAAGGCAAGTTGTTCCATTTATTGATTGCTCTCACCATTAGGGAATTTAAATAGTAACATAAACTTCTACAAATAGTAACATTAAAAAATTGTGGGGCTCTTCTCCATGTCATGTCAACAGACATTTCCAAGGATATATTATGAGTAAGTATTGTTTCTTGGGGGGAGGGACACTTTAATATTTTAAAAATAACACACACAGTCACCGAACTGTTAGTGACACCAGTTGAATCCCACCCGTCTTTCACATTCAGGAGGTAAACTTTCCTTTTTCCTCTTTCTCTTTAGTAACTTTGTTACTAACTTAACAACTACAGTGATTCTCTTAACAACTGTGGCAAGAAAGGTCATAAAGTGGAGAAAACTCACTTAGCAACTATCTCACGTAGCAATTGGGCTCAATTGTGATCTTAAGTTGAGGACTATCTATATTGTTATCCCAAAGATGCTTTTTTTCAGGAGGCAACGGCACTTCAAGAAGCTTCTTCAACAGGACAGTGGGGAATGGAAGGATTGCCCTGCCACTGTCCCGTCAAAGCTGAAGAAGCTTCTTGGATAAGAAGCAAAATGTCTTCAAAAGAAAAAAACAAGAAAATCCAGTTGCCTCCTGAAAAAAGCATCCTTGGGACAACCATGACCTGGATGACTGAGAGTCTTTACAGACTTACCTGTAACTGTTAAAAAGTGTTGGGTGTATTGGTCCACCTTCTCTTTCATCTTATTCTACTGAATGTATTCTTAACATATAGTGTTCAGAGTCATTATGAATTAGATAGCCTATAGATTTGATATATAAATTTATAAACTTGGAATTTAAAAAAAATGATAGGTTCATTTTCTTTTTAAGGGGTCCAGTGACTTAGATTCAGCAAAATAACATACAAATTAAACATTCAAAATAGCCTAAAGTTTGCCTACAGGATAGAGAATGCTACACCTGGAACCACTATTCAGTGATAATTTGGTTTGAGGAGACGTTATGAAGATTGTTTTATATTAAACCATATACTAATAGCATTTCATAATTAGTGATAATTTCATAAAGAATATTTTTTTCATTGGGTTGTAAACACTGAGAAATTAATCTAAATTTAAATGAATCATGAATACAGGTATAAAGTATCTAATAGTAATATACCTCTATTCATGATTCATTTAATAGTATCTAATAGTTACCGTATTTATCGGCGTATAACACGCACAGGCGTATAACACGCATTCCCTTTAAGAGGGAAATTTCAGGAAAAAAATATGCGGCGGGCGCAGCGCTGACATCACGTCACGACGCTGCGCCGCCGCTAGGCACTATTGGGAACGGGATCCCTTAAAGAGGATTCCGCTCCCTGGACATCGGCGTATAACACGCATACATCATTTGCCCCCTATTTTCAGGGGGAAAAGGTGCGTGTTATACGCCGATAAATATGGTACTTGCTATACTGAAATATTATCAGCCTGAAAGCAACTATGAAAAAAGCAAAATACCGAAATATGCTTTTGTTACTAAATGTTACAGGAAAAAAACAGAAGGGAGGTGTATGCGCATTAAGGGGCTTATCAATACCTCAGGTTTCTAGGCGTCAGTGCCAAATTTCTAGGAGCCCAGAAGGGCTAGGCAGTAAGCTGTTAAGATTCTGCACCAAAGATAAAATATTACAGTCTAAAGAATTGTCCCCAACATATTTGCATTGCAACGATGCATATTTTCTATAAAACACTGAACATGGAAATATTTTGGAAAATTACACCATGCAAATTGTTCAAGATAAGTTGCATAAGGAAATTTTCAGATTGCACTGGAAAATTTATGATGCAAATTACCCAATTCAAATTAGCCACATCAGTGATATAGAACAGAAAATTTTCCATAGAAAAATAAAAACACAAGAATTTTCCATATTGCAGTAATCTGGTTAATGGCAATTTATTTTCAATGTATCATCTGTATCAACAGAATTCAACAAACTTTACATGATGTGGAAAAAAGAGCTAGAAACTGCAAATACAGAAGTGATTTCTGAATAGTGGAAGTAATGCATGAAATTAGTTCTGCTAATGAAGGAACTTGTGATTTTTCAGACTTCCTAGAATTTGCTAAAATGAGCAAATGAATTTCAAAAGCAAATTAATTTAGATCCATAAATAAATTAATGTATGATTTCCAATTACTGACAATGTTGAGGGAATGTGTTTCCAAGTATATGCAGTTCCAATTTCCGGGGGGGGGGGGGGGGGTGTATGTGGCAGAATGGAAATAAAATATATTTACAAAAACAACTCGCTCAACTCCCTCAAGCATATTTCACATGTAGCACATTTCACTCTAGAGGCTGATGATCTATCTACCAATGTCTGATCAATGTCAACAATTCTGTTTACTCAAATGACTAATTACTGATATACCTCCGGATCACATAGACAAGTTGGTATAAATCCATTTTCAGAAACTAAGTTTACTGTTTGGAGAACTTTGAGAGATAAAGGTCAAAGTGCAGCATGATTGTAAAAGGTTATATATATTTTACTGAACAAGCAAGCTATTTAAGATCAATTCTGTATTAAACAAGTTATCATTCACCCCACAGGCTAAAATTTAGCTTAGCATTTTATCAGAAGTCAGTATGATAGAATAACGAAATTTCTCCTGTAGTATCTTGTGTGTGGTAGTTAGAGATAGAGATTTCAGGCATTTGCCTATCACTGTCAGTAGCTTCAAAAAGTGAACATAATCTTCTATAAAATCATTATTCCAATGTAAAAACCACACTGTTGTATTTACTTCAAGATGTACAAATTCTTTAAATGCAATTTTGGATGCTTTTTTATCATCAACTTTCTATCTATGCTTGTGCTTTGTCCCATTTCTTTAGCAAAACTCACATTATCCACCAATTTGAATAAGATTTCTTATTCTTCTCAAAAACAGAGGAAATTGCATCCCATTTCCTTCCAGTAACAAAATGCAGAACTTCTATGCTGTATGATGAAAGGTATCCCCCCTTTCCAGTTCTTTCTTTAGAAAGAAAAACTGGCTTTTCTAAATGGCACAAAATTCTCAATTTTAAGAAATGATCATAGTAACATTCTACTTGCAAAAGACAGAATTGAAAATAAAGCTGAAATTTCAATTCCAACCCCGCCCGCTAAGTTTAAAAATTGATATTTTGAAAAAAATAGTTTTTAGTGAAGTATCTACAGATCAAATAAATTACTTCTAAGTAAAAGTATATCGTGGCATCCTAAAAAGTTTTTGCACCTTACTTCAGACAGAACCACGAAGTCTTTATTCAAATTAAGTGACTTTACAGCCACATATTCTCTGTCTTTCTTTCTGGGCTCTCAACAGTTAACCAGCACAACATTCCACAGTAGGGCAAAGTACAGAGACAGGGTAGAAGATAGATTAGGTGTATTCACTTTAGCTGTATAGGAACAACTTTTTGTGACAAGCTTACTGTTGAATCATACTCAATTTTCATAGTTTAAATCAATTGCCAGAGTTTTGGCAGCTAACAACACCCCATCTATTTAGGTATATTTTTGATTTGTTAGCGAAATATTTAAGTGGCCTAATGAAACTTACATTTTTGGATCAATTAAGTCTTCCAATTTGTGGAATAAAATGCATAACTCATATTAATATATTTTCTATGATTATAGAATGAAAATTACGTTTAAAGGAACTTTTCAATACCAGTATCAGTACTATATTTTTTTAGAAAAAGAAATTTAAGTAAGCAATTGAAAACAATGCTTTTAATGAGTAAATGTTAAGAATGGAAAAAAAAGCAAACTTCATTATTTTTTTATAAATAAAATTTCATCAGAGCTCCAAAATGAATCAACAGGCCAAGGTGTCCTACAGAGAATCTATCATCTTCTGTCCCAATCCCATAGACACAAGCCTTTCTCATGAAGAACTGACCAAAGCCCATTTCTGCACTTTGAGTCACAAGAGGAGGTGCCTAGTTTTCCTTACTACTGCAGTTCTGAGTCACAACAACTTCTGCTCATTCAACAGGAAGTGGGCAAGTGTTCTCTTCATTTTCAATTTACACAAGAACTAACTGAAACTAGCAACCTGTCCATGGAGACGGAAATCAACATCAAAAAGACTTCTCCCAAGACCAAAGGAAGGGGGGGGGAGTTTGAAGCAAACAAGAAAAAGAGAGATGGGAGCCAGCCACTTAACACACCATTTTTTTCTAGGCTTCTAAAAGACCCCTTACCCGTGGGAATATGTTAGCCCCAACAGACTGCCTCGATTCCCTATGAGCTGTCTCTGCTGAGCTTTCTCACCCATTTTTGCTGTTCCATTTCTGACCAAGGTGCTCTTTGCACCTTCCTGCCTTTGAATTACCAAGCAGTAATCTTGTCTACTGTATATGGGCAGCTCTCATTTCCTCAATGTCTTAAGCTCTAAACTCCATCTGTTGTTACATAACCACT
Organism: Pseudonaja textilis; assembly: GCF_900518735.1. Next base: position 14,077,165 of record NW_020769327.1, read on the forward strand.
GCCTCTTACTACACTGTAGAGCCGTAACTCCCCTATTACAGCTTGCTTCCTTACTCTACACCAGGGCTCGCCAAACTTGGCCACTTTAAGCCTGGGGGACTTCAACCTCCAGAATTCTCCAGCCAGCATAGCTAATAAAGAGTATATGATCATAGGGCTGGAAGGGACCTTGGAGGTCCTCTAGTCCAGCCCCCGCTGAAGCCAGAGACCCTATATATCAGGGGTCTCTAAACTTGGCACAAAGCTGGCTGGGGAATTCTGGGAGTCGAAGTCCGCCAGGCTTAAAGGGGCCGAGGTTGGAGACCCCTTGCTCTACACAGCTCTTCCCCAACCCGCCTCCTATGCAGCCTCCATTTTGTTCTCCATCCCAACGAGGGAGCCATGCCACAGGTGGCTCGTGCAAGGATCTCGGGCGGCTCCCCCACCCCCCGCTCCCGTCCCGGGGCGCTCCAGGTGAAACGTTGCCCGGCCCTTCTCCCCCAGGTGCCCTTCACCTCCCCGCTTCTCTTAAGCCAAATGCAGCCGGGCTTCCCCGGGGATCCAGGCTGCCATCTTTGCCTCCAAGGGCAGGCACGCTCAGGAAGCCCGGCTCTCGGGAAGGGAAGGAGCGGGGAGAGAAGGTCACTCGCAAAGCCTTCGCCGGACCTGCCCGAGTACGAAGAACGGTGGTTGCCCGGCTGGTTTCCACCAAGGTCCCGCCAGCATTTCCACCCCCCACCCCCCAATCGTGACTTCAAGCAGCATTTCCTGGGGCCCCGTCTGGTCTTCAGCACCCGCCGCAGGCAGGAGCCCTCCCCCGGAGCCCCGGACGGCCTTCCTCCCGGGGCCCTCGGAGAAAGGGAAGCCAGGAATGGGCCCCGCCGCCTGCTCGCCTCCAGCCCCTCCGGCCCCCAACCGCTCCCGGGGCTCGCGCGCCTCCAATGTCACCCCGCCGCCCCACTCAACCTCCCCACAGCCAACGGCGCCGGAGCCCCACAACTCCCGCCGGGCCAGAGGCCCTGCGAGGCTTCCCTCCCGCGCCCGCCGCCGCCGCCGCCGCCTTCGCGCTTACCCACCGGCAGCATTGAAGGGCCAGGCGCTGAGCGAGCCGGGCGCCTCCCACACGGCCTGGGCGGGGAGGCCCCTCTGGTGCCTGCGTCAGGGCGCGGAGCCGGGCCAGAGCCGCGACCGAAGAGGAAGAGCCGGGCCGGGCCTCCTGCCCGCGACGCGACGTCACCACCCAGCCTCGAAACCGGAGCTGGCAGGCGGGAAGGCAGTGACGGCAGCAGCGGCAGCGGCAGCGGCAGCGGCAGAGGCGACAGGCCGCGCTTTTCCGGCTCCCCCCTCAGCCGGCCCAGACAGGCAGAAGGCCGCCCACCAATCCCAAGGCCCGCCGGGAAAGCCGCCCCGGCCGCGGCTCTGGAGGCAGGTGCGCCTGCGCCGCGCCCTGGCCGAGCGGGGGGGTGATGGGGGGGTGGAGGCCTAGTCGACTCGACGCCGCCTCCGCCTGCCCGCCCTCGCCTCACGCGGCCTCCGCTTACCCCCGCCTCATTCTCCTCGGGCGGAGGCGCGTGGGCGCCCTTGGGTTGGGACGGGGCACCATGAGGAAATCCCTGGCTGGGAAGTCGTGTAACCATCCAGGAGGGAGCCGGGGAGGCTGGGGTGTCTTAAGTCTCTTTGCCATGAGGTTCTATACCAGGGGTCCCCAAACATGGCAACTTTAAGACTGGTGGACTTCAACCCCCAGAATTCTCCAGCCAGCATAGCTGATAAGAGTATAGGATTCTAGGGTTGGAAGGGACCTTGGAGGTCCTCTAGTCCAACCCCTGTTCATGCTGGCTGGAGAATTCTGAGACTCGAAGTCCAAATTTGGAAATATCTATATACAAGTAGTTCTCAACTTAAAACATTTCATTTAGTGACCGTTCAAAGTTACAACAGTACTGAAAAAAACTACCTTTGTAGCAGCCCAGTGATCACGTGATTAAATTCAACTGGTTCCTACTGATGGCTGTGGCTGTGTGTCCCAAGGTCACAAGATCGCATTGTGCAAGCATTCAATGAGCAAAATCAATGGGAAGCCAGATTCACTTAATTGTGGCAAGAAATGTCGTAAAATGGGGGCAAAACTCACTAACAAACGTCTCAACAACAGAACACCTGAATTGTTGGGCTCGTAAGTCGAGGACTACCTGTATATTAGTATTAAACTTATCCAAATATGAAATACAAATGAAAATAAAAACACTGGGAAAATTGGGAAGAAAGCAATGTGCGGGTAAAGGAGAAACAGAAAAAAGCATTAACTTCCAACTCTTCAGCGCAGTAGAATAAAAGTAACATTCCAGCCTCAACTTTTTATTTTTGCATACTTAGTATATAGTGACCATTTCTATAACCAAAAACCTAACTAATCAGCAAATCCCAAAGTCAGAATTTCATTATTATTATTATTATTTTGTTTTCTTTTTTTGTTTCAAGCACAAAATCTAGATCAGTGGTTCCCAACCATTTTTTCGCCCCGCACCCCTAAAGCAATTTCACTCGAACCTCGCACCCCCTGAAATTTAGACTTTAGGAACTACTGAACGCGTTAAATATATGGTAGGATTGAATCTTTTCAGCTATGTATGTGACGGCCACTAAATAACGATACTTAACTCTAAAATGAAAGCAAAATTAATCCATTGCATAATAAATAAAAATGCCAACATATAGCCAATATCCTATTATTTACCTGGACTTTTCTCGCACCCCCTGGAATATCGTCTCGCACCCTCAGGCAGTGCGAGCACCCCAGGTTGGGAACCCCTGATCTAGATAGTTTCCAAGCACCTACAGACCCAGCTGTCTTCCCTAGGTGTATGGAGCAACCCTCTGACAGGAGTATTTCTAGAGATGCAAAATTTCTGGAAACGTTGAAACCTGGAGGCAAAAATTGAAGCATTTGCAACCTGGGTAAGAAAGTTTTGGGCTGCCCAGCATTCATTTCAGTAATCAAACGAAATTCTTGGCAGCTAAATTATTCCCCAGCACAAAGAGAGCCGGGGCCATTTTCACCCAATAGAATGCTGCAGGAGGCCATGGGGTGGTGAAAATGAGGTGTGGGGGACCACACAGCCCGCCCCCCCCCCCCCCCCCCCCCCCCCGGGGGGGGGGAAAGGGGGGGGGGGGGGCCCCCCCCCCCCCCCCCCCCCCCCCGTGCCCTGTTTGATTAGCAGGGTGCTGCAGGAGGCATCCGTCCCGTCCCCCCGGTGCCAGCCCGTGGAGGAGAACTACAATGCTGATCCAGCCCTGGAAGAAATCCAGCTTGATACCCCTGCTCTAGCAATAAAAGATGAGCAAAGTGAAAAAAATGGAATTTAAATTAAATATAAAGAAGTTAAACCAATGACAACAGGTAGAACAACCAGCCTTAGAATTGACAGGGAATTTCTTAAAATGGGAGAGAGGTTCTGTGGATTTCAGTCATATAAGTGGTCCTCAACTTACAATCATTTATTTAGTGACTATTCAAAGTTACCATGGCACTGAAAAAAAGTGACATGGCTGTTTTTCGCACCACTATTGCAGCCTCCCTGTGGTCATGTGATCAAAATTAGGGTGTTTGGTAGCTGGTTATCATGCTCCTGTCGGAATCTGATTTAGAGGGGAAGGCTGAGCAATTGACGGAGTGGGAGTGTGGCTCTGGGAGTGTGGCTCTGTTGGCTGTGGAAGAAACTGGGGAAGGGCAAAGTCCGGCTGGGCAGAGCAGGGGAGAGGTAGAGCAAGGGAGAGGGAATTTGGAGGACGATCCAGGCCCACCCCCTCTTCATCCTAGGGCACTCAGGGAGGAATGGAGAAAAAAAGCAACAGGAGTTGTGTGGCTTATGGGGGAGGAAAGGGCTCTGATTCCCTTCATTAGCTGCAGCTGGGAACACAGTGTTTAAAAAGGGAAACTGCGGCCAGCAAATTGTTAAGACCAAATTGTGAATTATTGTGAAGTATTGTCAAGGCTTATCTATGTTCCTGGCATCTTCCCAATTGTGTGTTTTGCGGGGCTTTAAAGTCTGCAATTCCTTCTCCTGCCCTGTCAAGTTAATTGCTGCTTTGTGTGGATTTTTATTTACAGTTTGTATGTACTTTGTTTTCAGACTGAATTTCCTCCACTTAAAGGCTGTTCCTGGGAGAGTTTTTTCTCCAGCCAAAGGTAACCTGGACATTGGAGGCAAAGTTGGAGGTATTAAAGGGATTCTTCTGGCTCATTTCACTGTGTTGCCTTTGTGCCACGCCCCTTTGTAATGAGGACAGTTGCAGTGTCCCAGGATCATGTGATCCCTTTTGTGACCTTCTGACAAACAAAGTCACAAAATTCACTTAGCAATGTTGTCAGGTTCCAAGTAACGCAACCATCATAAAACAAACTCCGGGGCATTGCAATACCCCAAATATAACAAATCCACCACCTAACTTGCATTCAGGCTTGACACATGTCACTAAACTTAATCACTGCAGTGATTCACTTAACAACTGCGGCAAGAAATGTTGTAAAATGGGACAAAACACACAAGTCTTGCTTAGCAATGAAAAAATTGAACTCAGTTGTGATTAAGTGAAGAACTACCTTTATAGGCACTTACTCAAATAGATACCCTACGGAGGAGAGACAGGAGGGGTTTTGTTGTTGTTGTTGTCGTTTTTAATTCCAACCATGTGCCAGATTGAAAGAACTGTCTCTGCCATGCAGACAGCTGCTATGAACAGTCTATGCAATACCCAGCTGTCTTAAGCAATCCTCATGTATTTTTTCTCATTACTTTGATGAATCACATGCCCAAGAAGACGTTCATTTAAAGCACTTTAAGCCATTAGTATTTTAAATCAACAAAACTGGGACTTTTCTCACCTGCAAGCTATTTTTTTATATTTTTAAAGAGAGAGGTTGATTTATGATGCTTGACTGAAAAAGAGATTATGTTTATGTACTGTATCATATCTCAGCAAGGGAGAGCCTTTTGCATCCTATTTTTCCTTTTATAGGTTGTACCAAGAGCAGATGTGAACAAGCACTCTAAGAGACGATGATGATGATGATGATGATGATATTATTATTTCACACTACCTGAACTATTATTAATTCACACTACATGAAACTAATATACAGCAGAGCTGCCGTTATAACTGCAGAATTGGGTTATAAAATGCCAAAAAAGAAACCCACGAAATGACACTGACAGGTTGTACCTGCCAAGAAGAATAGGGGGCAGAGAACTATTGCAAGTCCATCAAACTGTAGAAGAAAAACGAAGTTTGAATGACTATGTGAACCAAAGTACAGGAAAAACTGCTACAGGCTATAAAAATGGAGAATATTATAAAAACAATAGAAACAAAGCCAAAATATAAGGAAAAACAGCTGGATGACAGATTAAATGGATGGAAAACCAAAGCTTTTCACGGACAGCACTTGAAAAACATTGAAGGAAAATGTGATAATAACTTGACATGGGCATAGCTTAAAATGGGAACATCAAGAAAGAAACAGAAGGTTTAATACTTGCTGCTCAAGAACAAGCACTATAATCTAATGCCATGAAAGCAAAGATACAAAACTGACAATCGAAATTGCTGACTTTGCAATGACAAAGTTGAAAATGTTCCACACTTAATATGTGAGAGCAGCAAAATCGCACAAAATCAGTAATGGGAACATAAAGTGGAAAAAGTTGTCAAAAATGAGAAGGTGAAAGTCTTGTGGGACTTTCGAATACAGATGGATCATCATTTGGAACACAAACGCCAGATATCACAGTTGTCGAAAACCAAAGCATACAATTTATTGATGTTGCTGTACGAGGAGATGCCAGTCGAAGAAAAAGAACTGGAAAAAAATCATGAAATATCACAACTTGGCCATCGAAACTATATACTTACGGATGAAACATGTAACAGTGATACCCATTGTCATCGGGGCACTTGGTACCATGTCCAAGAATTTTGCAAAATACATCAAGAAGTTGCAACTTCCTGCTGTAGCACCAGAGGACCTGCAAAAGACTACTCGGAACAACATACATTTTAAGAAGATACTTGGTTGATATCTAGGATGCTGGCAGCCACCCGTATCAACCATCAGAGCCAGTCAATTATATTTGTGATAACGTTTTTAAATGTTCAGTTGACTGAGTTTCATGTTTAATGAATAAAAGTTTATAATAATAATTTCACACTAGTGAATTATTATTAATTCTCAATGCAATCAAAATAAAGCACAATTCTAGTCTATTAGTCTTCTGTGGAGCTGAGGTCTATCTAATGGATATAAATCTTGGCTTTCAAACAATGTTTCACCCAAAGATGTGGTCCTACTTGGAGACCATGTCAGAAGGAAGCTTCCTGTATACAAGTGGTCCCTGACTTACAACCATTCATTTAGCAACTGTTTGAATGAACATGCTGTTCAGATATTGCAATGGGAATAAAGGAAAAAGGAACAGCTGGTCCCTGCATTTGTGACCATTACACCATCCTTATGGTCACATCATCAAAATTCAGATGCTTGGAAATTGGCATGTATTTACGATGGTTGCAGCATTTTGGAGTCATGCCAACTTCCCATCTGATCTCTGACAAGCAGTGTCAATGGGGGAAACCGGATAAAGCTTAACAATCATGTGATTCACTTAGTAGTTGTAGTGATTCACCTTAACAACCATTGTAAAAAAATGTTTGCACTTACAAAACTTGCACTTATCTTGCTTAGAACAGAAATTCTGATCCCAACTGAGGTCATAAGTCGAGGAGTTCTCAACCTTTTCTTCACCACGGACTCCCCTTTAAATACCTTTTGTGGTGCCGGATCATGGCCATGGACCCCAAGACTTAACTCAAGATTTAAATCATAGCATTTCTTCAAGCCTTCACGGACCCCTGGGATGACATCGGACCCCCCCACCCACCCAGGGGCGCGTGGACCACAAGTTGAGAACCATTGCTCCAAACTAAAACCAGTTCAGATATGCCAGGAAAGAAAGTGGGAGATTATGTCCTCTAGCATTACCCTAAAACAAATATTACCTTTCTCCTCCTCTTGCCATAAAGCTTCACTTTACAGTCCAGGACAGACTGTTTCCTCTTTGACATTGATGGAAAATTACAGAAGGCATCTGTGTGGGTAAATAAATAGAAAACAGGTTTGCCTTAAGTTTTCCCTCCCCCCGCCCAAAAAAACTTCCTCTATTTCAAGCTAACATATCACTTGTGGAGAGAGAGAATGGATAAAACAAAAAGGCTTTCATTTTCTCCAGAATTTCCTACATGCAGTTATAGCATTTAATGTATTTAAGGACATTTATGGAAAGTGGAAAGAAGCAGCCCGGTGGCCAGGCGAGGTACGTGGGGTGAGAAAGGCAAGTTCCCCCCCTCCGCCCTTTCCCCCCTCCCGACTACCTCGTGTTGCTCGTGATGCAAGCGACGCAAGCCTTGTCTTCCCCTGGGCCATATGGGCGGGGCAGCCTTGTGTTCCTGGATTAATTGCTTTGGAGGTGAGATTTCTCTGTGGACCACCAAAATTTTCTCGCAGACCACCACCGGCCCACTGCTCTGGATGGCAAGGGTTTGGCGCTCTCCCTAATCTCGCCTTCCTCCGCTGGAGACAATGGATTCCCCCCCCCCCCCCCACCCCACCACAGGTGCCCCTGACACGAGCGATGTGCAGCTGGCCTTGGCCAGCCCGGCCACGCATCCCCCCTCCTGAGGTCAAACACAACCCTGATGCGACCCTCAATGAAATTGAGTTTGACACTCCTGCCCTAAAGGCATGGCTGGCTTATGTCCCATTCTGCACCCCCCACGCACCCCTGGAAAAAATAACAAAGAAAAAACACTGAATGGGGTTGAGCCATTGTGACACACTTAGCTCTGATTTCTGCCTTAGTATACTACCGGTTGAGAGTTATTTATTTGATATTTTTATTTATTTAATAAACCTATAAGCCAGGGGTCTCCAACCTTGGCCACTTTAAGAGTTGTGGACTTCAACTCCCAGAATTCCCCAGCCAGCTTTGGGAGCTGAAGTCCACAAGTCTTAAAGTGGCCAAGGCTGGAGACCCCTGGCCTATAGGCCATCTCATCTGTACAGGTTATCTCATAGACATGACTCTGGTTGGCTAGCAAGTAAACAACAGTAAACAACATAAAAATAATCAACATTAAAAATATTTTAACTCCCAGGAGATGCCTTGCCTGGCCTGCTGCCGCTGATCCCAGCAAGTAAACAACAACTTATAGAGACAGGATCCTCTAAAGTGTGCCTCTAACTGATAAGAAACAGAAAAAAAAAGAAAGAAACAAGGGGGAACAAAACACGAAATGAATTCTATCGTGCTATATTCTGGCCTCATAGTGTTTGGTTTACACAATCATTTAGAAGTTTTAGGCATTCCGAGCCAGATCTCAGCAGCTTGACATTCTATACATTGCTATTTTATATGTGTTATTGTTCTTATTTAAATTATGTGCAGAAAGAGGCGATCTTATGAGTCTCTCTATATTTGTGCCTTCGAGCCAGTCTTGGTTCTTGGCAACCGCCTGAACTGCACTTTTCTTGGCAAGGTTTTTCAGAAGGTGCCTGCCTTTGCTTGCTTCCTGGAGCCAAGAGAGGACCTGGTTCAAGGTCACCCGGCTGGTTTTGTGCGAAGGCAGGACTAGAGCTCATTCTAGCCTGATACCTTGGCCACTATACCAAATGGGCTCCCCCCAAAATACACAGATACATAAATAAAAATCAGCCCTTCCTGCTTTGTCCTTAATTTTGCAAAGTATCAATAGAATCAAGTGGGGAGGAAGAGGAGGAAGAAAGAAGAAAAAGGTAGTCCTCAACATATGACCATTTAAGGAGCCTTGGTGGTGCAGTGGCTACAGTGCAGTACTGCAAAGCTGCTACTACTGCAATTTGGCAGATTGAATCCCACCAGGCTCAAGGTTGACTCAGCCTTCCGTCCTTCCGAGGTGGGTAAAATGAGGACCCAGATTGTTGGGGGCAAGAGGCTGACTCTGTAAACCGCTTACAGAGGGCCTTAAAGCACTATAAAGTGGTATATAAGTCTAAGTGCTATTGCTATAATGGAGCCTCTCCATTACAGTCATACATCATAAGTCATAAAATGGGTTGGGCACATTATTAACCTGATTTTATGCCTTTTTTTTGTGTGTGTGGAGGACGTAAACCACTGCATTAAGCAAACCCATTATTAGCCGAGACAGTTTTGCTGAAAACCAGAAGTAAATTTAGAAAATCATAAAAACATGACCACAGGACAATGTAACTGGCTAATATGGCTGTGTTGCTAATGGCAGTCATGTGATAATTTAAAACTTTGGAACCAGGCTGTTAAGTAGATTGTAACTTTAAACAGTTAATAAGCGACCAATTTATATGCCGAGTATTATCTATATAAACCACTCCTTCCAACACTGAGTAGTCCCACATAAAATATTCACCAACAAAGGAGATAACATAGAGAATTGTTCAAAATCACATATCATAATTTATAAAAAAAAAGAAATCCCCCCCATGGAAAATCTATGCAGTACTGGTAGGCTTCAACTTCAACAATTCCTTTAGTCAACATTCTAAGTTTACAATGAAAAAAGTGACTTATGACTTTCATACTTTCGCACTGTTGCTGCATTCCCATGATTACGTGATTAAATTCAGACACTTGGCAATGGATTCGTATTTATGACAGTTGCCGTGTCCTGGGGTCATGCGATCACCTTCTGCAATCCTCTGGCAAGCAAAGTCAATGGGGATGCCAGGGATTCACTGAACACCTGGGTTACTAACTTAACACTTGCAGTGATTCACTTAACATTGGGGCAAGAAAAGTCATAAAATGGGGCAAAACTGACTTTATGAATGCCTTGCTTAGCAACACAAAGCTTGGGCTCAATTGTGGTCACAGGTTCGAGGACTACCTGTACAATACAAGTTTCTGAATGGAGTCAAAATGTCTACTGTAGAAGTCCTTTGCTGAAGAGATTCCAAGTTGCATAAAAATATCAAATTCACTGAGCTGAACAAGGAACAAACGATCAAAAGAATCATCACCTATGACAATAGACTTAACCCAGAGGAAAGGAAAAACAGCCTTGTGCAATTATTCTAATTAAAAGAGAGGTTACTTCTTGTTTTTTTCTTCTTATGCTTTCAAAGACAGTCATTTTTCCTGAAAAAAAATTTCCCCTTGCCTCAATTCTTCCTGAACTCCCCATAATATCTCTGTTGAGGAAATGGAAAGGGTCACTTTCTCTTCACAGCCTCAACTTTCAAAGTCTCTCTTGGTTTCAAAATGACAACGTCTTTTTTCCCCTGGCAGAAAGGGAAGCGGTTGGGCAATCTCTCTTTTGTACATGACCCAGAGCGGTCAATTGTCTCTTGTCCAAATGCACACAGTAATGAGGAAAGTCTGTCTGAGAGGATATATATTTTGAGACCATCTTGAGTTCTGCCAGCTGGCATAAGGAGATCCTGGTTGGCAGCCAAGTCACAGAAGTAAATGTGAGCATCGGGCTTGCACAGCCATTCGCTACAGCTACTGACTGAAGTGAACCACCTGCCTCAATTTGCACGACACGCTGAATCATAAAATAACCGTGTTAGCTCCATTCACATAACATAAATTAACATTTTGATGTTTTATTGTTTTCAAGCATTGCTAGAGTCATGGGGCTGGTTTTAAGACTGTTATTGATATTCTGTTGTAAACTAAATGGTATAGAAAAGAAGAGGAGGAGAAAGGGGGGAAGAAGAAGAGGAAGAATAGGAGGAGGAGGAGGAGGGGAATACACTAAGCCACAAATATGCCTTTTTCTTCATGTTGTGAAAGCTGTCTGTGGTAATTATTCTGATGAAACTTTGGAGAAGGGGATTTCCAAAAGCCTTCTGAAATTCCAGCCACAGCATAATCTACCAAATTTTCCCCACCCACGTTTAGTGGGACTCAAAGAATGATGAAAGTTATTGAGATCGAGTTCTTGTTGGCAGAAACTATGCTGCTGCTGCTGCTGTTGCTGCTGCTTCAACAGAAACAGCCCTGCTAGAAAGTTTCATTTGACAATGTTTTCCACAAATTGAGCCAGAACACATGTTCAGCTATTTGTAACCTTAGAGATCATACAGCTAAACTTTGGGTGAGAGCTTTAAAGGTGGGCTGCCAAGTTCAAATGAAATCAATCAACATGCACTCTGAGATCCTATGCAAAATGCAGATAAAAACAATAAAATAGTAAACATAATGAGACCTCTCTGCTGAATGAGATTGAAGACATGTCCTCTGCAACATCTGCTTGAAATGTCATCAGCCTGTTGCTTCTAAAATCAAAGCACCAAGGTGAGCTGGTGTCCTTCAGAAGATGTCATCTCACCCATAGCTATGGATATTTAAAGAATAGCATGGCTTGGCCCCTGGATATCTGCAAAACTGCTTCTTACAGATGGATCCAGCCCTGCCTATTTCTACACTGCCCGTTAGTTCAAAAATAAAAAAGCCTATCAGATTTATAAAAATAAAACATGATTAACTATATTATAAAAGATCTTGCAGCAAAGGCAGCTCAACCAGTCCATACAGGCTCACAAAATTTCCTAACTCAGATTGTTCGAGCGATTGGAGTGTTATGACTAACAGTTTCACTTCGGTACTCTTAAATTGTGCTGACATTTTTAATAGCTTCTGTTTCAATGTCCTTACTATAAATGGCCAACTGGATGGAGGTTATGGGTTTGAAGTTATGTACATGAAATCAATAAATAGGTAAATATAGTGGGGTGATTGTCTGCCAGTAGGGTTTTATCAAATTTTCCTCTTACAAAGTCTGGCCAGAAGCCGTTAATCTCCAAAATCAGCCTAAAGGTTCTAATTAATGAGGTTTATTAGAAAGAATGGATTAAGCTACAGTTCAAGAATACCAGATACTGATTTATTTTCAAATGAAGCTTCTTTCTTTCTTTTTTGGCAGAAAATATTTTCGTGTGTGTGTGCTCTTGCAATATATCAACCTTCAAAAAGAAGGACTGGCCAAACTCCACCGTTTCATAGTTTGGAAAACTCAGATTTTTTGAGAATTTGCAGCATAATTCAAATCCAGAAAACATACAGATGACTGATTCAGCAGGATCATTAACTTTTTTATATATATAACAACATGAAGTAAATACCAATAGTTTCTTCCAACGTAACATAACACGAACAGCAACTCAGGAGCTGAGAAGAGATTACTTGTTTTACTTTCAGAATTGAGAGCATGGAACTAAGCCATGCCAAGACTCTCACCCTCCAATTCAGCTCCCATTGGCTGACTTTGTTAACCATGTCTCTGCCAGTTCATGAATATTCTGACAGATTCCCTTAGCAACCAGGAAAATAATTATCAATGTTTAGTATCCAGGTTCTTACCACAGCAATCTACATCTATGTGTGAATGCTCCTTCTCTCTCTCTCCCTCCCTCCCTCCATCCATCCATCTATCTATCATCACAATATTTTTCAAACTTGGCAACTTTAAGATGTGTGAATTTCACCTCCCAAAATTCCCAATCCAACAAAGTCAAAGAGGAAAGACAGATTTGCTTAACAACTGTGTGATTTACCTAGCAACCGTTGTAAACAAAAAACAAACAGCAAAACTGGGCGTGACTCACTTAACCACCACTTTGGTTAGCAAATAAATTCTAGCCCCAATTGTGGTCATAAGTCAAGAACTAATTGTACTTAGAAAGATAACTATTTGATGCCACTTTAATCATGGCTTGGCTGCAGTTGAGACAAAAGCAGGATAGACACCGTCGGTGTCGGTGTGGAATCCATGATTATGCGCAGTTTCGCCCGAGCTCTCTTGCTGGAGGGTCCCGATCGAAACCAGAACCACCCTGGTGGGGTGGTGAAGAAAGGGGAAATCACCTGGAGGGTTGAGGGGAGCTGCAACTCCCCCCCCCCCGACAGGAAAATCCCTCCCAAAGGCAAGCTGCAGCGGTGGTCTTAAAATGGCCACCACGAAGACGAAGAACATTCCAGGAAACTAAGTTTTGTGCTGGAGAGAGAAGTTGCAGGCAGAGTGTGAACCAGGCAAAGGACATCACTTTTGAGGTACCCCAGTATCAAATTAAAGGGCTATTTTGGAGGAAAGTGTGTGGAAGCAGTGACCAGAGAAAGTGAGAAAGAAAATGGGTTTTTAAATTTGGATTTGATTATTTTACTGGACTAATCTTGAGGAGAAATTTAAAGGAAAATACATGAACACAACAAAGGTTTAAAAATTAAATTGGACAGATATCGAATTGTGGGCACTTAAAGAGCATATCTAAATGCTGCAATTGAATGTGTTAAAAAGAAAAGCTAATGATTGAAATTAGCGAACTTAATAAAAACATAATATTTAACAAAGAAAGTTAAAAAGAAAAAGACTCAAGAGCGCCACCTGACGGAACAGGAAAACTTTAATATGTTTTAAAACAAGCATCTGGTCTTTTTGGGCCTTTGGATCTTGGAACTTGAAAGAAAATAAAAGGAACTATATTATTGTCAAAGAACCACCCAGTAATTTGGGAAACAGTTGGGAGGCCAATTAGAAGATTTGAAATAAAGATTCAAGAGTATGAATTGTTGAAAATAAACTCAAAATATATTGGCTGAAATAAGATACTGGACTCTGAGATTGAAAATATCTATCAAAGAAGAGGATTTCAACTATTAAGGAAGAGGAAAGAAAAAGAAAAAAGGAGAAGATATAATGGAGGAGCTACTTGACTTGACTACTGGACTTACAAGACGTAAGATTGGATATGCAAGATACAAAGGACATGATAAAAATCAAACTTGAAATGTGTAATTATGTATTACAGAAATTAGAAATGGTGACTCAGCATACACAAGAATACAATAAACCAGAGGGGGAGGATGAAAACAAGGTGAAAAGGTGAAGAGTGAAAGGTAATAGGTGAAAAAAAAAGGGATAAGGAAGGGGATTCTGCAAGGTAATATGTTGGGATGTATAAGAATATATTGAAAATAGTATTTTGTAATGATTCATAGAGAAAATACAATGCGGAATCTGAGAAAAATATATATATTTGTATTTTATACTAAATAGGGAGATTGATATTAAGGAAGAATGAAGGTGGTTGGCTTGAATTATTAACTAGAGGGGACAACTATATTTACAGATAAGGATTGATAAAATGACAAATGTGACAGGAAAAAATAATAATATGAGGAATAATAAAAAGGAGATGAGAATTTTAGATAATATTGTAAAATAAGATGAAAATATGCTAAGAAAAATGGAAGGAGATATATTAGATTTGGAATTGAATAAATGAATATAGAATTGAGATAAGAATTTTAGATAATATTGTAAAATAAGAAAAGAGAACACGAATTGGGATTGAATAAGATAAGCTTAGTATTTAATAATGATGATGATGTAATATGAAATTAAACAAATAAAATGAATAGGTAACTATGGTCATGTTTGTATTGAGAGGTGAAACCTGGAACGACACTGCTTGCCAAATGAGAATTTTTCATTTTAAAAAAATAAAATGAAACAGAGGGAAAATTGAATAATGGAATTATTAGGTATGTTTAATTGATATGTTGGTAGGCATTTGTAGAGAATAAGGTTGAAAATAAATATTGAAGAAGTATGAATTAATATGAATATAATGCAATGAGAGATGTATGATATACTGATGCCACCCTGTTAATGTATTGTTGTTATATGTAGATTGAAATAAAAAAATGGAAAAATAAAGAATGATAGATGTCTATGCTCACCAACTGTCAGATCCGTGTATCTGCCATTCTTCAATGGAAGAAGAAGCAGTGTGTGGATACAAGTAATCCTTTTTGATGTAACCTGAATATCCTAATTCTTGTACTGAATCTGTATGACCTAAACGATTTACAACTGTGGGCTGGAGCCCCCAGATGCCTGGAAACCTGTCACCCCTTGGAGAGATAGCGAGAGGGGGCTATAAAAATTCCAGCTCCAAAAGAAACTTCCTGGGAATCTCTTCTCAACTACGTTCCCAGAAAAAAAGGGGGGAGATTAACATGTTGCTTCTTCGTATTGACCAAATCCACATCAGACTAAGGGGAGGGGTTCTAACTCCCTTTATCTAAACTGCATGCCTGGAAGGATATGAGATTCTGCTTTGAATATTGACTTCCTGTCTTCCTTTTCAATAAAGAATTCCTTTTGAAATATCCAGTTTTCAAAAGTTCATTCTTATCCTCCTAGGGGGAGAGAATCTAGATTCTAGTCTTTACAGCAACATCATTTCAGTTTCCGCCAGCAGAGAGCAGTAGAAAATTGCTTTCCTGCTCTAATCAAAAGATGGTACAGACATCAACAATCATCAGGTTTCCAGGCTCCTTTCACGCCGCCCATCAAGAATACTGAAGGTTGCAATGGTAGGGCAGGTGGGACCATGGCTTAAGCCAGGGATCTCCAAACATGGCAACTTTAAGACTCGTGACTGGGGAATTCTGGGAATTCCGACAACTTTAAGTCCACAAGTCTTAAAGTTGCTATGTTTGGAGACCCCTGGCTTATACATTAGGGGGATGGGATTGATCCGAAGATATCAGAGGACAGAACTGTTGCACTACATAGCTTGCTGGCGTTGGGGGGAGGATCAAAAAAGGCAAAACAGCAGATACAGCAATGGTATCCATAAGCAATACTGAAAATTTTTTCCACTTATGATGAGCCCAATGTGGAATTGCTATCTTTGACAGCAGTCAGCCTATCCCAGTGTGGGAAGACAAACTTTGAATGCAGCAGGGATGCTACCCCCTACAACTTCTGAATATGAGGATCATACTATGATGGGATGATATATGTAATGCGGTACATGTAAAATTACTAAGCATGCATGCAAGATCATAGATGACTCAAATGATGCTAACCAATGAAAGAACTCACTCCAAACCCAATGTGTTTGAACTATATATAAAGTGATTCCCCATGAGGTGCCTCTCCTTGTTTATTTATAAACAGGCATTAATCTACCTTTCCAGCTTGGATTCTACTTTAGTATTATTACCTTTATTGTCAGAATACAACATGTGTACAATGAGATTGGCTGAGCCTCCCTTCGTGCACCCCCCCTCAACACAACTCACAGTGAGGACAGAAGCCCCCAACCCAGTCCCAATCTTATTGCACTATGTAATCTTGTTGCACAATGCACCGGCCCCACAAGTTTATCCTACTATGTTGACATGAAGTTATTTTCCGTTCAGAAGTCTGACAGCCCACGGATAGAAACTGTTCTTCAGCCTGTTAATGCAACTGGCTATGCTTCTCCTTTGCTATGCTATCTCCTACCCAATGGTTGGAGAGTGAAGAAGTGCTGACCAGGATGCGAGTCGTCCCTGAGAATTTTCCTCACTCTTCTTAGGCAGTGAGTCCTAGTGAGGTCATCTAGTGGTATCAGGGAACAGCCGTGCTCACCACCCTCTGTAATGTTTTTCTATCCATGGCTGTCAAGCCAACATACCACACTGTCATGCAATATGAGAGGACACTTTTCTATTGTGGGCCGGTAAAAGGAGGTCATCAGTCATTTTTCCACTTTATTCTTTCGCAAGACCCTGAGGAAATGGAGTCTCTGTTGGGCCTTTCTGGCCACCTGGGTTGTGTTGATTTTCCAGGTGAGATCTTTGCTGAGGTAGACTCCCAGGAATTTAAAGGAGGAAGCTCTCTCCACACAGCGCCCCCACGATGTAAAGTGGGGTAGGTTCCTCTCTCTTCTTCTAGAAGGCTATTGTTATAGATAGTCCTTGACTTACAACAATTTGTTTAATGACCGAAGTTACAATGGCACTGAAAAAAAAGTACTTATGAGTGTTTTTCAATGGTTTACAATCATTGCAGCAGTAGATACATTATCAAAATTCAGCTGCTTGGCCACTGACTCATATTTATGACAGTTGCAGTGCCCCGGGGTCACCCTAACCCTAACCTCCTGACAAACAAAGTTAATGGGGAAGTCAGATTCACTTAACAACCATATTGCTAACTTAACAACTGCAGTAGTTCACTTAACAACTGCGGAAAGAAAAGTTGTGAAATGGGCCAAAATTCACTTAACAAATGTCTCACTTAACCACAGAAATTATGAGCTGAATTGTGGTTGTAAATTGAGGACTACCTGCATTGTAACTCAAGGATTATCTGTATTGTGTCCAATGTTTTTAGCCCATTTTATCATATTCTTTTGTATTTCATTCTCTGTAATCAACTTTCGAACAGGCTACAAAACTGTAGCAAAACTGCCACAATACCCTCCATGAGACATCAATTCCCCTGCCCACCGCCTCCGATTTGTACTGCTCTCTCTCAAGTCCTCCAGGGTGGGGTCCTTGAGACCTCATCCTGTGGCTGATGGGCCTCTGGTTTTTGAAATTTGCTAATTTTCTCCAGATTAATTTTAATGGCCTCTTGCATGGCATTTCTATTCTCTGTATTAACTATTTTGTTTTGTAAGCCACCTAGTCATATCAGAGTGGGATACTATACATGTAATAAATAAAGGAATAAATTGTTATTGCCCAAGTCCTATTTTGAAAGAGACTTTATATCCAGTTATATGGAACATCTTACCAACTTTGACAGATCTCAAATAAATTGAACCTAGTTAGGAAGACCACAGGATAGCGGGTTAGATCAGTCGGCTGGGAATTTGGGGAGCTGAAGTCCCCACACCTTAAAGTTGGCAAGGTTGAGAAACACTGGACTACATGGAAAAACAAACAAAAAGGTAAACCATTATTGGACTGCTACCAAAAATGAAGTCGCCCGGAGCAGAGCTCCAATAAATAATATGCAGCTAATCAACGAAGCCTATTGAAATAAATTTAGCTTTAACAAACGTGGCGTAAAGACGAGACTCTGCACTACATCTCCAACAGGACGCTCTGGTGGGAAACATCACATTTACATCGAGTAACATTGACCCTGCTACAAGGACAAAGCGTGTTTTTGTGCTTTTTTTTCTTGCAACTAGAACAAGGACTCTCAGTCCCGATCCCACCCCCCCCACCGAACCAATTCAGGCGACGGAAGAGGGTACCACGTGCTCCACCGCGACAAAGAGATCTCTGATGCGCATGTGCGCGGAAAAAAAAAAGGGGGGGGCGCCTGCGCACCTCGTCTGGAGAGTCTCGCTTTTCGGCGGAGCGGCCCTCCGGTGCGCCTGCGCGAAGGGAGTCGCAGCGAGTCCTGCGCAGGCGCAGTCGGGCACTGACTCGAGGAGCGGTTGGCGGCGGCCGTAGTTGGCGCGCGGCGGAAAGAAAGGCCGGAAGCGCAAGCACGGACGCCGCGTCCCCCCTTCTTTCCGCTTCCCGCCCCGGTGGCCCCTCCGCTCCGTCGGCGTGGCAACCCTGTTCCCTCGCGCGCCTTTGCCGCTCCTTCGGCCGCGGATGCAGCGCCGCGAGGATCTCGCCGCCGCCGCCGCCCGGCTGGGCCGGCCGCCGGGCCCCGCCGTGGCGGCTCGACTCCAGTCGCCTCAGGCGGCGGCCTCCCCGCGACGGGCGGCCCGCGGGGGCGGCGGAGGGCGCGGGCCTCAGC
>NW_020769327.1:14096161-14159128 GCF_900518735.1 Pseudonaja textilis
CCAGGCTGTCCTTCTCGGCCATCAGCTCGGGCAGGTACTTGTTCTCGGGCTCGGCCTTGGCCGCGGAGACCGCGCCGGGCATCAGCGGGGTGGGCGCCGCGCTGGGCGCCGGCGGGGCCGAGCTCGAGAACAAGTACCTGCCCGAGCTGATGGCCGAGAAGGACAGCCTGGACCCCTCCTTCACCCACGCCATGCAGCTGCTGCAAGCAGGTAAGGCGGCGCCGGAGGGCCGCCCCCGCCTCACGCGCGGCACGGCGCCAGGCTTCTCGCGGGCGAGGAGGCGCGGCTCGCGGGCGGACGGGCCCCGATCGGGGGGCGGGGGGGGTTGGGAGCCTCCCCGGAGCGGCCCTGGGTCCCCGGGAGCTCCTCCTGCCTCTTAGCTCCGTGTCTGTGGAATCTCTCCGCCACCCGCGGCGTGGGAAAAAAAAGTTCCTTCCACTCTATTGCCAATAGAGGCTGTTTTTCTCACTGCCCGCCTTCCCTTAGAAGGAGAAAGAAGGAGACGGTTCCTTTCGGAGACAATTACTACGATCTCAGTTGGATCCGTTGCAACATTTCCAGGCTGATTGCCACCCTTTCAGTTGGGGACGGGATCCAGGCCGTAGGATCTTCCTCTTCCCGCGCGTTTCCTTTGTGCTTTCCCAGCGTGTGGTTTCTTCGGGGACGTTTCAGTTCCATAGTTGGAAAGAGCTGATTCCAGAGTCATCTCCGGGGGCTGGAAGAACCTCTGCCCGGTTGGCTGGTATGGAGCAGGGGTCACCAACCTTTTGGACCGCAGGGACCATCAAACTCATCCTTTCAAATCCCGCGGACCAGGGACCCTGGGAAAATCCCCCCCCCCCCAAAAAAAGGTCGCAGGGAAAATTCCCCACCCTTTTCCTGGGGACTTTTTTGGGGGGGGGGGGGGGAGAAAGAAAAGAGAGACTTTTGCCTTCTTGCAAGGAAAGCAGCAGAAGCTGCAGAAGTCTTTATTTCTCTCCCCCCAAACTCCGCCAGAAATGACTCCATGAGAATTGTTGTACCAGCGCAGCCTCTTGGAGCAGGAGGCCTTGCAGGGTCCCAAAGATTCATTTCTGGCAGAGTTTGGGGGAGAGAAAGAAACGCTTTTGCTGCTTTCCTTGAGGGCAGCCAAAAGCAGAAGAAGAAAGAAGTGGAAGGAAGCAGCCCAGCGGCCAGGCGCATGGGGCGAGTGGGGCACCCTTTCCCCCCTCCCCTCACTACCTCCTGTTGTTCACAATGCAAGCGATGCAAGCCTTGTGTTCCCCTGGGCCGTGTGGGCGGTGCAGCCTGGATTAATTGCTTTGGGGGGGTGACATTTTTCTGCGGATCACCAAAATTTTCTCACGGACCACCAGTGGTGCCCGGCCCACAGAATCCTCCCTCTGGCCCTTTTCCTTTTCAGAAAGATTTCGCCTTGGGCTGGCTTGAAAGTATGACAGATCATGCCATGAGTTTTATACCTCTTCTGACAATATTGCTTTCGTAAAGCACCAGTGTCAACACAGATGGTGGTGTAGCTATGTGCAGATATTTTATCTGTTTGTTTGTATACGGTACTTATTGTTCCTGTAAGTAGGAAAAGTAGTTCTTTTTCACATATTCATACCACATGATTATTACAAACCTGTAAATGTGGTTGGTCTTAACATAAAACACTCTTTTGTACTTAGGAACAGCAATCAACAACTTACCTTAAGTTAATTCTGGGTTGCTTTTTTCTTCTCTGATACCTGAGTTTCTTATGAAAATGAGTATTTCAAATGATAGTTTTGATTAAAATCTGTTTGCTGATTATTTACATTGCATTTATTGAGGAACATACACGTTTGAAATAACGTGATTCCTTGTGTTTGCATACCCAAATTTAAGCTGCGTGTTTTGCTCATCAAATGTTCAGGCTTCCAGCCTTCAGATGTAAGAAAGTATATTTGAACAAATCTCTGTTTGTGTGTTACAGTGTAAGTTTTTGTGGACTAGTTCACAAACAGATTTAACAAAGGTCTGGTGTCAAAAAGTATCAAATTGTGTATAATGATAAATTCAGCATTTCTATACCTAGTGATCACAGAAGATTT
Organism: Pseudonaja textilis; assembly: GCF_900518735.1. The sequence continues at coordinate 14,098,237 of NW_020769327.1, forward strand.
TAATGAGTATTTTTTGCACTCAAAAACAAATACATTCATTGTGGTAAAAGATAATACCATAATGAATTGAGCACTATAATCTTATAGTCTAGCCAAGACTCCTTTTGTGGCAATAGGTTAACCCAACTATTTTTCCAGAAAATCTTTACATCTGCTTCCACTACCAGACACTGGCTTTAATCTCTTCCAAACTGCTTTGCTAAAACCCTCCCAACCAAAATAGGATTGTACAGCAGATTTACTTAGGCGGTTTTGTAAATATAGCAAATGAGTTGATGTAGGTGAAGCATGTCTCGACTATATTGTGAATAGGCTATTTTTTAACTGCCTTTCTTCCCTTAGAGGAAGGGGATGATTCCTTTCGGAGAATATTAAGATCTTAGTTTGATCTGTTACAATATTTCCATGCTGATTGCTACTCTTTCAATTGGAAATATAATCCAAGCTATAGGATATTCTCTTCCCGCATTTCCTTTGTGCTTTTCCAGCATGTGATTTCTTTTGGAACAGTGCGATGGCACCATTTTTAAAAGAAAAAAAATGTTTTTACTTGGTTTTTTTCCAGCACGCTCTGTAATAACAGTAGTTTTATCTGTTCTGAGGAATTATAATAGTTATCTTAACAATTGGTGTAGTAAAGCTGATGCTAATTGTTTTTAAAACACTGATTTAAAAAGACAAAACTAAGAATGCCTTTGTTTTAGAGAAGATTTAAAAAGAGATTTTTCCGTGTATCCTTCTCGTCCAGAGACTTTGTAATCTCTCTCTATGCCATTGCTATGCATATCTGCATTAATTCTTGTTTCATGCTTCTGGAACCAACCAGAGTGGAAATGGCAGTCTTTGTCTCACTAGCACCCCCTTCTCCATCTTAATAGGATCTAATCGCAACAGTGCAGCTGTTGTGCTTTCAGGATCTTCTTACATCAAGTGAATCTTAACTGGCTGGAAATAAGTACTGTAGTCAGAACGTAGAACAAAGAGCCGGGATTTGTTACTTACTTTGTTTTTCTTCTCTCAGTAAGGTGGAAGTGTTCTTGCTCTGAGGACCAAGCAGATTCTATATTGGAAGAAAATGTATTTTCTTTTCCATACCAGTTGGAAGATCTGTAGTTTAATTTTGCTGGAAGGCACTGTTATTCATTCATTTTCAGTTTTGTATTAAGGTTTTGTATTAATAATACAGTTTTGTATTATTCTTACCCATGAGAAGCATTTACATATCCTTTTAAATGAAGTCAGTTACCTCACAGCTCTAAATTCCATTTGTTGAAGCAAAGATGAAAAACAAGATTTAGAAGAACTTATCTTAAATTGTTGATTTCTACAATTGAATTCTTGACAATCGTCATCCCTTTTCTATCAGTTGCTTGTTGTTCCCTGTTATCTCTGGGTTGCTAGACTAAAGAATATAACAATGTCAGAATAATTCCCTTCTCAGAGTTTCATGTCTATTTTAATGCTTGTTGCCTTTGACGCATTTATTCCTTTCTGAAGAATTGGAATTAAGTGCTTATTTTTCTGAAACCAGAAAGTCGTCTTTATGTAAAAACACCAACTTTTGATGCTTAAGGAAAGCAGTACTTGCAAGGGCAAAGTCATTTATTCCTCAAAGGAATGAATGTGTCAAAGGCATCAAGCCTCGTGGGGAGTTAAATTCTGCCAGTTAAATTCCATTTCCACCAATAAAAGAGAACCTTGCTGGCTTTGAGGGCCCATGGATAGTTTTACCTCATTTTATCCTGTATTTGGCCACATCAAACAAGCTTTTCAACTCTTTTTTTCCTTGTGACCCTGCTTTCGGATTTTGCCCTCTCTTTGAATGTTTTCTGACCAAATGTATCTCTGTATGCAGCACGTAAGTTCTACATCAAGAGAGGGCAGCTTACCCAGTGATTGGGCTGAATTGGTAAAATATGTAAGGTTCCCCAGTGCAGGGTCTATGGAGTGGCATCGGGCTGTGGTGCGGCATGCCAGCAACTGGGCCACACAAACAAGCAAAGCCCCATCCACAAGATGCAGGCAGCACACAAAACCATGCCCTCTCTTGGTCCGTGGAAAAACCTTTCTCCATGGAACCAGTTCCTGTACCCCAAAGATTGGGAGCCACTGCTGCACAACAACGAACTTTTAAAGCAGTTTCTTCTACTACTATTGGAGGATTTTTAAAAGATTAATTGCTATGTGATTTTTTTCTTTCATGGGAAAACTGGAACAGTGGAAAAACCATTTTTCTGTTGCAGGCACATTTACCAGGCTCTCCCTCCATAGCATTTAGGGTTAAAAATAGCCCTATTACATCAGCAATGGCTACATTAAAGAATTGCTGATGGTTGAACACAGAAGCTTTTCTAACTAAGTCGAGATGTGAAATTTGGAGAAAAAAAAATGGTAGCTTTGCTTATTTTTGAAGAATTAGAAATAAATGCTTATTTTTCCTGAATCCAGAAAGCCTTTTTTATGCAAAAACACCAGCTTTTGATGCTTAAGGAAAGCAATACTTGCAAGGGCAAAGTGATTTATTCCTCAAAGAAACGCCTGTCTTTGACCTTGAGCTCTCTTGTTGACTTTTGTAAAAGTTGCTTTTCCTTTAGGCATCAGAATGCAAAAATGGAAACAACATTTATATTCTTAAAGGGATTAGAAGCAAAGAAAAAAAAATCATTGTTTTGTTCAGGCCAACAAAGTTCATTTAAAGCCTTTAGCATTGACAGGAAGTCCTTCTCATGCTTTTTGAATCCCAATAAATCCCAGAAAAGATAAATATGTACAAAGTAGCCAAAAGGAAGCATTTTGTTGAAAAATATGGCTTTAAAACTCAATATGCTGTAGTATATATTGAATATTATATATATTATATATAGCTATGCAAATTAGAATTGAATTCTTATAAATTCTTAATACATTTGTGGGGATATGTCTCATTCAAATATACATTGGTTAGAATCTCTCTCTATAAAACCGAAATACCACTCACACATCATCAAGAAATTTCCAGAACCGAAAAGCCTACAAACTTGAAATTAGGCACGCACGTTCCTCTTGGCTTCTAGGTGCTCACTGAGAAAGGATTTTTCGAAATGACCATCAGCATTAGTATTTTGTATGTTATTATTAATACACTCTGATGCTGAGTTCTACTCCCCCTCCCCACGTGAAAAAAAATCTGTTCCAAATACAAGCAGAGGAGAGGAGTTTCAGTTTTACGGCAGCAAGCAGCTTTAGTACAGAACAGTTGAGCTAAGCCACACCCAGGCTCCTTGCTCACACAGCAAATATTGTTTCCAAACAGCCCTCAACTTTCTCATACTGACAGGATGCTAGCCAGATCAATACCGATGGTAAGCAGGGGCAGAATTTTTTCCCCCCTTATTTTCCTCCCCAAAAATTAAGCCTGGCATAGTTTCGTAGCGAAGCACAGGTATCGAGCTAGTTTAATATATGAGCTATGAGGTTTTGATCCAATCAAAATTCTTGATGTCTTTATACAATGTGATCTTCTTTTGCCTTTCCCCTCTATTTTCCCCCCTTCATTTCTTTTGGATTCCAGTCTTCCAGTTTGTAGATCCTTTTTACAGATTCCTTATCTCTAGATAATTCTGGGTCTGTTTGTGTCTTCCAAGTGCTTGTATATCGGTGACACAGCTGTTCCAAATCTGCTGGTTGAATAGCCTTTCTGCATAATCTCCCTGGATAATGGATAAATGGGCTATGATAAAGGATGTTTTTATTACCACATGCAGATTCTGAAGTTCTCCCAGAGCTTAACTGGTGAAAACTATTCTGGCAGGCCTCTGCTTAGCTGGATAAATTTTGCTTGTTCTATATCTAATTTTTATCTGCTCAACCTTTTTAATCACATATGCTTTTCCCCTCCTAAGCATTGCTGCATTATTATGATGTGGTTTAAGCCAGTTTGAGTGATGGGTAGGTTGTCAGGGTTCTGGCAATTGCCCTAATGAGCTTCAAGCCAAGCTTCAAAAGAATCCAAAAGATTTATTAGGAGCAACATTTTGGCATTATCCCAGTTGAAGCCAACTCTGACACATGTAATTCATGGTCACCTGTGATCCTGTTTCCCCCCTCCCCTTGGGTGTGTCATACATCAGATTCTCCAAGAAGCACGTTCATTGGCTGGGTGTCATCAATCACATTCTCCAATGAAGGATTTTCATGGGCAGAAGATCTGGTAGCCTAGCTACAATCTTGGTAAGATAAGCGTGGAATCTACTTCTGGTCCCCCGCTTATGGCAACTCAGAAACAGGCATGCTTTACGAGTTGACATTTGACTCCCCTCACTTCTTGAAGACCTACACAAAGCAAAACCAAATTGAGTGCAGGTATAGAATTTAGGGTTGCTACACACACACACACACCCAGGCTTGGTTGGATTTTCTGCATGGAATCTTGCTATGAGGCAATCATCCTGAACGTTCCTACTCTTCACCCAAGATGCCTCTGATAAGGGGTAGCCCTTCCAATTGATTAAGTATTGGAGTTGTCTCGAATTGAGGATTTGCTGCACCTCATAATGGGTTTGGCCTCCTATGACCATGGGATCTGGGGGCTCACAAGGTAGGGGCCTCAGGGTTGATCTGAGCATGGGTTTTAAGAGGCTACTATGGAATACTGGGTGTATCTTCCTTAGTAATCGGGGCAATTTCAATTGCACTATGACTGGGTTGATGATCTTTACTATGGGGAATGGTCCCATAAACTTTGGCCCCAGTTTCTTGCTAGGGAGTTTTAGATATTTTGTGGAGAGGTAGACCTTCTCCCCCAACTGGAATGGCCGTTGCTGGGCTCGGTGTTTGTCTGCCTGTTTCTTATAGATCTGCGCTGCTTTAGCTAGCACTTTTTTAACATTCTCCCAAGTTGCTTTCAGCATTGACATCCAATTGGTCAAACTGACTGATGAGGGGGATCCCTTGGATACTCAATTGTTCTGGTGGGCTCTCTGCGAGGGTTGCTGATGAGGAGGGGCTTGGGGTCCCCTTGCTATCCTCAGTCTGCGGCTGCCTCCTGCCACCAAATGGTCGGGCCCCACTTATCTAGCCAGGAGAGTCCCAGTATGACTGCATCTGTCATTTTGGGGGCCACTACTAATTGAATGGTTTCCCAGTGATCTGCTAGCTCTAGCCTCACTGGTTCAGTTAAGTGAGTGGCATGGGCCCCTCCCAATAGAGAGTCATCGACCTGTTCGAACCAGATTGGGTGGGCCAGCCTTTTTGCTCTGATCCCCATTTTCAGGACCATGGTTAGGTTGGTCAGGCATCTAGTGCAGTCTGAATCTATTAGGGCTTGGAAAGTCCCCCGAGTCCCTGTTTTTGCGTCTGTGAGTCATACTGGGAAGACGAAAGGGGGGATCAGTCCACTCTTCATTGGGTCGTTTTTGCCCTCGTCCTCGCTGTCATAGGAATCCAGCGACTGGTCATCGTTGCCTGGGGTTCCCCCCCCCCTTTCAGCTTGGTGAGAAGGGACCACTGTAGCCTGAAGGGCCTTCGGGCACGCGTTGGTGGCATATCTGGGGCCTCGTTCCCGTTGTGCCCATGGTGGTGGCTCTGGCCTTAGTTTCAGGGCTGGGATTGCGCATGCCGCTGCCATTCTCCCATGGCTTTGTCGGTGTTGGAAAAAATATACAGTAATTCAGAATATAAATCAATAAATATAGATCCAGGCTCCAATTTTATTTTCCCTGAATATAATTATAATGGTAGATAAATTGACCGCTTCCCTCACAAACTCTGGACATCAAGTTCTCTAAGGAACTTAACGTTCTTTGCCTTCATACCAAACAACAACAAAAATCAATACAAATACTTTCTTTTTTTATACATAAGTTTTTATTCTTTAAAATCAAAAATACAAAACTCTATTAACAGTAAATGTGTCATTGTATATACATATTTCTCATTTTGTGACTATACATCATTTTTACCTTTCTTCTTCACCCACTCATACCACCTATCCCATATCGCATAATAATCATGATCATCCTTGACTCTTAGTTCCATCGTGAATTTGTCTAGTTCAGCACAATCCATTATTTTTTGAATTAAACCCTCCTCTGATGGTATTTTATCATTCTTCCAACCTTGTGCAAAGATAATTCGTGCTGCAGTTAGGATGTGTACAGTGACGTATCTCTTATCTTTACTCAAAATCCCTTTGATTGTACCCAATAATAATGTTTCTGGTTCCAAATTCAATTTATACAATACAAATACAAATACTTTCATAAGCTGTCTCATGTCAGAGAGTCACGTTTACTATATAATTCATTTTTTAATCTTTTGGTGTTATAAGCCAAACTTTAGCAGACTTTCAAAGCACAGTAACATAAGAAATAATAAAGTATTATTGCAAAACGAAATCCAAATTAAAAATCTTACCACCACTCCCATGCTATCTCAAATATATTTACTAAAGATCCGTGCAAAGCATTCAAAACAAATGCTTTGGAGTGCTAATCATTTAAAGCTTTTTCATTGTTTGCAGCACTCAGAGCTACTTCCGAAGCTGTTTCTAACTGTCTCCATGTTTATGTGCACACAAAACCACTTTGTTTCTCACTAATGCTAAGTGAATACACTTTTTTTGTATGCATGTAATCCCATTATATTTATTTGAAATGATTCACAGTTGGCTGTTAGTATTTGCTCGATCTAGCAAATAGTTTTTATTTCATTAGCACTGATGTCTAGAAGTTTCTAGTTTTTTCTACTGGCTATATGAATGCTTTACATGACAGTCATATATATATGGCTCCCAATATATAGTGGTGGGGAGTTTGGCTGTGTTGCCATTTCTTGATTGGTAGGTGGAGTTGATGTTTGCAGATTGGCTGGATTTTTCGTAAGAACATGTGTGGCTGAGATATTGGCTGTGTGTCTGTCAGCCTCCTGTGTTGTAACGACCTGGGTAATGGGCTGTGTGATGACCTTCTGAGTTCTATTGTTGTGACATCCTGGTTCTTGTGCTGTAATCTGGGTCGTTGGCTGTATTGCATCCTGAGGTTTTGTGGTGTAACCTCCTGAGTTCTGTGATGTGATATCCTGAGCGGGTATATATTCCATATATTTGTATATTGATTTTTAACTCATTTTTATCTCTTGTGGGCCACACAGAATCACTTACATGAGATGGGCAGCCATACAAATAGAGGCAATCATGTTTGACTGACGATTTACAAGCTTATATGAAAGTATAACAATGAGGGAGGTCTTGCAAACTCCTTTTTGCACCAGCCTTTTTATAAGTCATGCATTTCATTTAGATAATAGAAGTCAGCTGATAACTGACTTTTTTCTTTTTTTAGAAATTGACAAAATTCAAAAGGGTGAATCAAAGAAGGATGAAGAAGAGACCTATCTGGACTTGTTTTCTCATAAAAACATGAAACTGAAGGAACGAGTTCTTATACCGGTCAAGCAGTATCCTAAGGTGAGATACCTGTAACATCTGCAAAAGGATTACCTTCACTTTATGACCACTTTCGGATTATAGAACGGTAATAATTATATTAGCATAAAACTGTTAGGAACCAGATATTTCCCAGATATGTTGGACCATCAATCTATATTTGCCACAATTGTGAAGCCTCAGAAATTAAATTTCAAAGGTAAAAAAAATAGTGGGCTGAGGAATAGGGAAGGAGATTGGCACCAGCATCCATTCCTGCAGTGGCCTGAATATATGATTGGTAGAATCCAATAAGGGCAAGTGTCTGAAAGGATGAAAAGAAGGAAGAATGCCAATCCAAAATACATATAGGTTTAGAAGGGCGGGGGAGCAAATGGGCCCAAAATAATGGAGTGAAAGAAAATAAGGGAAAAAACAGCAAGGATAGTATGGAAGATGCAAGACATGTAGCTTTTCAATGTGTAAATCACAAGCAAATGCTACAATTGCTGATCTCCTAATTGTGATCTGAACCTGTGTTTGGTTCTATTCTTTTACGTCTTAATATAGGTTTGGTAGGGGAATAAATAATGCAGCAGCTGGTAATTTGGTAAGTAAAGAGCCATGGTGGCACAGTGGTTAGAGTGCAGTACTGCAAGTTCCTTCTGCTGCCTGCCGGCTGCCTACAATTTGGCAGATCGAATCTCACCAGCCTTCCATTCTTCTGAGGTTGGTAAAACGGGGACCCAGATTGTTGGGAGCAAGATGCTGACTCTGTAAAAGGCCTAGAGAGAGTAGTAAAGCACTGTAAAGTAGCATATAAGTCTTAAGTGCTATTGCTGAATGATGTATTCAGAATTAAAGCAGGATTTTTCTATAATGTAGTGATGAAAGTTATTCTGCAGAATTGTCATGTTGCTTTCCTGCCTATACCAAAATTCAGAATTTTTCCCTTTTTGGTTGGAATACTGAAGTCAGCACAGTTGCTACTTAAATAATAAAGTTGTGCTGCCCACCATCATGACAACTGAAGAAAGTTATCTTTTCTTTCAGTTCAATTTTGTTGGGAAGATACTGGGCCCCCAAGGCAACACCATCAAGCGATTACAGGAGGAAACTGGAGCAAAGATTTCTGTCCTAGGGAAGGGATCAATGAGAGACAAGGCAAAGGTAGGACTCCCTAGACAAAATTTTGAGTATCTAATACAACATTTACTTATCTGTCACCTTTTGTTACCTGCAGATTGACACTGTAGCTTGAAGACTAAAGGTATTTCCTGAAGTTAAATGAATCTTGAGAGTTCTACTCTCAGCCCCCAGACATTGCAGTGTGACCAAGCTCTGAACTGATGTTCATTCCTCAATGGCTTTTAATGAATACCTCATTAGAAGATTTTTCTGACTGGACTTAGCACATTGCATGATGTTGAGTTTACAAATGGATTAACAGATTAAAAAAATGTTTTATTTGGATAAATAATTCTGATTTTTTGTTTCCATAGAAATTGAGTAAATGGGTTATAATTTCAAAATGGTTGCCTCCAAATTTAAACATCTTCAGGCAGCCCCAATATTTTGCAGTTCTATAAATGATCTGGGCAATAATCCTATTCAGGCTTTTACTACCAATGGACATGAAACACTTGAAGTGGCCAGCAGGAATATGGAAGGGCTAACCTCACCCCCTCATTGAAACATCCCTCCCCCACCCCCAAAAGACATGATTAGTATCAGTCTGAAGTAGGATCTTATCCTTGCAGAAGGCATCCAAGTTAATTAGGATTCCTATCTCAATGAATTCTCTATTCTGACTGCCAGCTTTCAATTACCAAGAGTGTGGACAGCAGGCATATCAATGTTACAGAAATGAGAAGAACTGAAAGAACTGAAGGATTACCATGATCCTTCTACGGTAGCTGTACTGTATTTAACCTTCAAGGATCACCATGAGCCACGGTGATGCAGTAGTTAGAGTGAAGTACTGCAGGCTACTTCTGCTGACAGCCGGCTGCCTGCAATTTGGCAGTTCAGATTTCATCAGACTCAAGCCTCCCATCCTTCCGTGGTGGGTAAAATGAGGACCCAGATTGTTGGGGGCAATAGGCTGACTCTGTAAACTGCTTAAAAGAACAGGTAGAACATTCCTAATTCTTAATTCCTTCACAGTACCATAAGTTTTTATCTTGTGCTTGATGGATAACATTAAGAAAAGCTAGGAAAGAAGAACAAATCTTAGCTGTAATCAGATGTTAAGAAGTAGTGTGTGATTAAGAATGGTTTGTGTCTATTTTAAAATCCTAATTATAATTTATTTGTGTTTCCAGGAGGAAGAATTGCGCAAAGGAGGCGATCCAAAGTATGCTCACTTAAATATGGATCTGCATGTTTTCATTGAGGTCTTTGGCCCTCCCTGTGAGGCTTATGCTCTTATGGCCCATGCCATGGAAGAAGTCAAGAAGTTCCTTGTTCCGGTATGTAACAGTTACACACACACACCCCTTTCTAAATGTTGTGCATAAAGGCATACAAGTACATATGACCACAAGGGGCTTATGACACCACTTCCTATTCTATCATTTAAGCAAAATATCTATGACTTGCAATTTTACTTTTGTGTTCTTCATTTGTTTCTGCTTGTCAGAAGCCAATTTTGATGACCGCAGGACACTGCAACATAAACGTCATAAATGTGAGGATTGGTCACAACTCTGTTTTTAACATCGTCATAACACTGAACCATCGCTATTGAGGCAGTCGGTAAAGAAGGGCTGCCTGTATTTGCTATCTTAGTTTTCTATGTCTGTTTAACCTTTGGAATTAATTGAGTCAGCCTTGCTGTTGTTCCTTCAAGACATTTTCTAGAAAAATGGCCTCTGGGCATCCAAAGACACAAGAATTTGAAATGTTTTGCAAAAAAAGAGTTGGTAAACGTCTTAATGAAATAGAGAAATTCAGACTCTTTGGATGGGAGACCAGGAAATATCAGAGCTAGACAAGGAAGAGAAAAAAATCAGAGGAAAAAGGAATGGTGAAACCTTTCCGTGTTGTCATCTTGAAGGACAGGTGATGTGTTTCTTCTAAAGATTCAGCTCCTCATTACACAGTACAATCTTACTTTGGAGAAAGTGTTGGAGACTCACCAAAACAAAGGATCCTGGAGGAAGTAGACTATCTGGTTCCTTTGCGGTCAGGATTCAGAGGTAGCTATGGCAACTGAAACAGCATCACTCATTCTTACGGATGAATGCTTGATACTCTTCCCTCCACTAATGTTGTTGCATCCTTCTGGACCACTTGTGAGATAAGTCCTGTTAGGTAAAGAGATGAAAAAAGAGCCCTTGGCCACTAGTGGGTCATGTTGGCCCTGTTCAGCATCTGTATGAGATGGGTCATCTGCCAGTTCAAAATGAGCGATAATCAGTATGCTCTTGATATCAAGTTGATGACCAAAGGAAAGTTCTGGTGGGCATCTGAATTTGGTTAAATCCCAGTGAAACAGTGTTGCTTATTTCTAATTTTCCAAATTCCTACTTCATTCTGATGAAATTGCTCTCACCTACAAGGAGCAGGGCTCTTGGTGTAGCACATGAAGACGATGGCTAGAAGAGCTACACCTACCAAAGGCTGGTGTGCCAGATATCTCCATTCCGGAATAAGGTGCTGTAACATCAGTCATTTCGACCTTTGTCATCTGACACTTGGATTATTCATTGTGAGCCCCGTTTGATGTTGTGTTTGCAAGCACCAAATCAGAAACTGGGATGCCATGAGTTTAGTACTGCCTTCGGCAGCTGGGTGAGTTTGAGCCAATCCCCTGCCTCGGTTAGGGAAGAAGATAGTGGCAAACCATTTCTAAAAAAATTGCCAAGAAAAGTCACTAGGAGTAAAGACTGAGGCACAAAGGCGCAACCTACCAACCTTCCTCTGCCTATGCATAAATTACAAGTGGTTTGCAAGACCCCCGCCTGCTTGTTGACTGGCCATTGTTCAGAATAAGACCCCTTTTATAAGAACTGTCTTGATCACTAATAGATTTCCTTTATGGAACAGGTCCTTATTATCTATGGGTCATCTTTTTCGACTGGGACCTCCGCTCTGTTCATTCTACCTGGCAAGTGCACATTTCGTTCTTCCAAGATGTCAAGAGAATGGAGTTTTCTTGAATGCCAAGACTTGATAGAATATTGCCTCCAAATTGAGTTTTTTTACCTTTTACTTTATATTGATTACTGTAAGGTACTCAGTCTGTTATTGGGACAGCTTATACATTACATGGAATAAATAAATAAATAAATAAATAAAATTAAAAAGACCTTTCAATGAAGTCACCAGGAACTGAGCTCAATTGAAATTGGTATTTTTTTAAAGAAAACTGATTAATTTTACTATTTTCAAAGGCACTCTGCTACAAAAAATATATTTCTATTTTCTAAAAGTATTGTCTTCTTTATCTGTTTAAAACTTCCTTGAATCACAATCTTGTTAAGCTTTTTGCTTTTAAATTAAAATCCTTTAAGATAGCATTTTTTCCTCTTAATTGCAAGAAGCTTTGTTCTTCCATTCAGAATATCTATCTTAAATTGTAAATTATATGCAAAAGTGCTTAAGAAAATGAGTGTTTTGCATTATATCTTAAAGGCTGCACCAACAGACCAGATCTTTTTATGGATGCAGATTGTTTGTTTTTAAGGAGACTAAATAATTGGTGGATTTTACAAAATAAGAAGATACTGGTAATACAAGCCAGACTGTCTGACAGAAACTACATAGGCTAATTGGGACTAAAGTGTTAAAGGGAGAGAAAAGGAAACCAGAGAAGGAGAAGCTTGCCTTTTATTTTTATTCTAGCAAATGAGTGTCAGGTCCCAAGAACAACATGTGGAGTTACTTCTGAGTAATTTATTGTCCACATATAGGCAGAATCTTGCCAGATTAAAGCATTTCTCTGAATAATTATAGTTAACTCTGTTAACAGAATTGGCGGGGAAGGGCCGCCTTAACCCTATTCCTCCCTATTAGAATTTCCAAGCCTCTTTATCCTCTGGGAAAGAGCTCCTCTCTCCTGGGATTCCAGACTACATTCCACCACAATGCTGTACTTTAACTTTCTCATACTGGCATCAACAAGAAAAGCTGCAAGATTGGTATATGGTAAAACAGGTTCGCTAGAACAACTACAGATTAGAGCATTTCACAAAATTTGAAGAACTTAGTAAATCTGAAGAAAACATTTGAAGAACTTAGTAAGAAAGTGACTGTAATGGTTATCAATAGTTTAAATGCTTTTAAAAAAGAAATGGAAACTGGATTTGCAAGAATAAATAACGGATATGAAAGAAGGGGTTAAGAAAATCTAAGAAAGATGAAAAGATTCTGTACTATGCACCATCTCCGGTTGGAGAAATTGACAGAACTTGCTGAGATGGACAACTTGACCTTGATGAGAAAGAGACAATGTTTATTTTTATGATTGGAAATTCCTTATAGACTATTTGTATAAAATAAAAGCAATGAACATTTATGATTTTGATTATTAGATAATTTAAGGGAAGAAGAGAGTCATGTTATTTTAGAGAGAAAGATTAAAATATAGTCCTTTTACGCATTGATACTATTTACTTTACTGTTAATGTTTCTAATTTTAATGCTTAATATTTTAATGTTTCTAACTTTTAATAGCCTGTAGTGTTTTCATGGTACTGTAAGCACCCAGAGCCACTCAATTGTGAGATAGGTAGCATATAAATTTAATATAAACAAACAATTGTACTTATAACTGCTGTGAAGAATATTAGAAGCCACTTTTTATATCTTTATGTTTTTAATATATTTTCTTACTGTGCTTAGAGCCTTCTCTCTTATTTTTCTCTTTTATTTTCTCGATTATAATTTAGTTTTTATTGCTTTAGTATTTTTAATAATAAAAATTATATTAGCAAATTAAGGAAACTATAAAAACTAAAATTATCAATTCGGTTTTCAACTATGGAAAACAATGAGACAATTGGACACTGGAATAAAACGTTGCTTGAGACTGGTTGTCCTGTGCTGCGTGTGTATTGTGTTTGATTTATATGACTTCCCATCTCACCATAGTGATTCCGCTTACAGCAGATTGCTTGAAGCCATTTGTGCACCCTTTGATGGAAGAGAGGTAAAAGTACACAGCAGAGACAGAAGTGAAAGAAGCAACTTAGATTTATTGGTGGATATTAGAAACATAGAAATTCTGAAGAGACAAAAGAATGTTTTGCAAAAAACATATGCTCCTGTTTTGCAAACAGAATTTGCTGCTGAGTGCACAAAAATGGTCTTTCAAATTAAAATGCTCTGTATATAACAGAAATTAATTCTCTTTGTTTCTATATAGGATATGATGGATGATATCTGCCAGGAACAATTTTTGGAGTTGTCCTATCTCAATGGGGTGCCAGAGCCAACACGTGGTCGGGGGATCTCTGTCCGTGGAAGGGGAGCAGTTCCCCCTCCCCCACCTGTTCCTAGGTAATGAACAGATTCATGGATAATTAATTTGAAATGATTAAGCATTAATATTGCACTTAAGTTTCAGAAAATGAACAAATGCCATTAAATAAAACAGTAATTTTTTTTTAGTAAATTTGGGAGAGTTACGTCTGTGGTATGAGTCCTGTTAAAAAAGTGAGAACCATTATAAAAATTGTTCAGTTTCTTTTAGACAACAAATTTGGAATGTTGGTTTATTATAGTATATTTAACTTGCCCTAGAACTATACAAGAGAGTGGTGTTATTTTTCCAGCAGACTTCTTGCCATTCTTGTCTCTTTATCGTGGATCAGTTTTCATTATACCCACCCACGTAGTTGTACTAATATATTTTGCAGTGAGCAAGGATGATTTTTGTCTAAAATGTCTCCAATGTCAGGCTACCTACCTGGTTTCCAAACTGGATTGAGGAGGGCATATCTTTCACTATTTTGCGGATAGTTTTAAGTGTGTTGCATAGCTGACTTTTAAATATATTTAAATAGCAGTATTCCTTTGGTTCATCCTTTCCCAACTTTGGCCATTTCCAGGTGAAGTGACACACTAGCTGTAGAATTGACCTCAGAACGCTGCAACCAATGTGTCCATTCACGCTTCTGGGAGTTGAAGTCCACATATGTGGAAGTTGCCATGATTAAGAAACACTGCTTGAAGTCACCCTAACTTTCGCTGTCCTATACACGTTTTAATTTGCCTCATGTCTTCCAGGGTCCGCTGATAGATTTGCCTTACATTTGAAAACATTGGCTTTCCAGTTTAAAAAGTCCCAATTGATTCAAAGATTGAATCTTGGAAAATAAACTATTCTGTAAAATTTTTATCTTCCCCTTTAAATAAAAGAATCTGAGCCAGCTGTTTTGGTAGCAAATAATACTGCTTCCTCTTTTTTATCCATATTTTCTGATCAATCAAATAATAAAATAACTAACCTTCAGTTAGAGGTTTCAGACTCTTCTTAGTGCTAAACCGGGGGTCCCCAAACTTGGCAACATTAAGACTTGTGGACTTCAACTCCCAGAATTCTCCAGCCAGCATAGCTGGCTAGAGAATTCTGGGAGTTGAAATCCACAAGTCTTAAAGTTGCCAAGTTTGGAGACGTCTGTGCTACACTAACTTATTTTTTAACTGACTTTGATAGATACTTAAACTTATTTAGACTGGGTTTCCAATTTGGGCATTTCTTTCTCTGCTTTGTGAAGATAAATCATTTTTATCTCAGGTTGTTTTCCTGAGAAGCAACTGATCAGCCTTCCTGCACAGACCACCTGTATCGCTTTTTTCTGCCTTTTCTGAACAGAGGACGTGGTGTGGGTCCCCCTCCTCCTCCTCCCCGTGGAGCCCTTGTACGGGGTGCCCCAGTGAGGGGCGCAATTGCAAGAGGAGCAGCTGTGACCCGCGGAGTCCCCCCTCTCCCAGCAGTGAGAGGGGCCCCTGCCTCAAGAGCTCGTGCAGCCGGCATTCAGAGAATACCGCTTCCTCCTCCTCCTGCACCAGAGACCTACGAAGATTATGTAAGTAATATTAAACATTGGATGCTTGACGGTTTGAGAGCACCTTGGAAACAGAGTTGAAGAAGCTTCCTGGATGAGAAGCAAAAACATCCTCAAAGAAAAACCAGAAAGTCCAGTTTCCTCTTGAAAAAGCAACTTTGGGACAATCATGACCTGGATGACTGAGAATCTCCATAGACAGTTGCTAGAAAGAAATAGCTGTTAGGACATAGTTACAACTATATCATGAAATTTTAACCCTAATCTTGAATTATCTTCATGATCAGTTGGATGATTTACTAAAAAATTTTTTTAAAGAAATTCTGTTCCATGGAAAATTCCTATGAGCCTCCTCAAGTTCAAGTGCTAAATCATCTTTCCAGATGAGTTTAAGGCTTTTTCTGCTTGATGGAATTTAATTAGAAGCACCATTCCCTTCCCTAATGAATCCCCTGTGCAACTCCAGCTGCTTGACCCCCTTCTCTCTTTTTTTGTCCATTTCAGGGCTATGATGATGCTTATGCTGAGCAAAGTTATGAAGGATATGAAGGCTACTATAGCCAGGGTCAACAGTAAGTCCTCCCTTTAGTTTTTTTTTTATTCCAGCTGTCTGGTATTTCCTGGAAAGTCTCTTGATTTGCTTATTACCCTTTCTACTGTTTGTCACCTGGGCTTATTTTCCCCACAATTAGTGAAGAATTCAAGATTTTTGACTGAGTTCTCTTTAGTTTTAGGACTTGTGTTGAGAGCAGATCACATATTTATGCAGAAATACTGAATATTCAAAAGGGCTCACACTTTTTGAAATACCTTTATGATTGCATACTGGTTGCTCATTCTGGTATTCAATATACCTTCATTCAGCACTTGGCCTTTCTTGGCCCTATCTCTTTCTGTGTTATCATATACCTTTGCTACATAACTCTTTGTATTTATCTCTAATGTTTTCCCAACAAAACCAGTTCTAATTTTCATATAACAAAATGAGCAGGAGCACACACAACCTTTTCACCTGTCTGTTTTTTGGTAATATACCAGGGGTCTTTGGACTTGGCTAGGAAATTCTGAGAATTGAAGTCTGGAGACTCCCTGTAATAGACTAAGCACGGCTGCTTCTGTTTGTGTTAGGTCTAATTCTACTGAGCATTCTGCCAAACTACACAAATTAGCCTTGCTCTAAATTTTTCAGCATACATGCATATAGCTTACTGCTTCTCACTGACTATGTCAGTAAATTGCATGTCAATGTCCTGTTGGCATGCGTAGCAAAAATCCCTCCTGGGACATTTTTTTTATTTTACTGACAGATCCATGCAGGCATAGAACAAGCAAAGCCAGTTCTAAGGTTTTGGTGCAAAATGCACCATAGTTTTTTTTTTAAAAAAAACCTTTTCCTTCCCCGGGCCGTCCATTGTTCACTGTCCACCAATCCAACTTACACGTTTTATTTTGGGAAAACAGTCTGCACCTTTCGAAAGTCCAATGCATCTGACCTTGAGATTGCAAGATTTTCTCAGGTTGCAAATGGCATACGTAAATTCCTTTTCTTGTTCCCAACTCCCCACATATTCCAGTCATATCTATCCCCCTTCCTTAGCTTCTTTGTCAAGTTGCAAGTGGGAAGAAATGCCTTGCGGGTCAATCTTGACATGTATCTCTTGGTTAGTGTGATGCAGGGAACAAAATATTGATTTTTTAAGGAAGTCTTTCAGATATGTTATTCTATATTTAAGTAATGTGCTTTGGCTATATATGTGACATACATGAGTAAGACTAAAGGTGGTAACCTAGTCTGCTGCTTTGTTTTCTTACAAAAAACTGTTTTGCAAAAATCTCAAATTAGGCCGTCTAAGTAATAGCAGTATAATATCTAGAAAACATCAACACAGCCTCTTCTTGTTCTTGCAGGGAAACAGAATATTACGATTATGGACATGGTGAAGCTCAAGAATCTTATGAGGCGTATGGTACGTCTGTGTGTCAGGGGATAGGAACACAGTGATTGTATGGATTCGAGTTTTATTCATTAATTGAATTTGGGCATCAGATGTTTTGCTCAAACAGAGATCCTATGACAAACTGGTAACGTTTGTAGGGATCACATTAAGAATATATTTATTTGGTTTTATATATATCCCACCATTATTATTTTTATAAACAACAGAAAGTGGTGAACATACCTAATGCACCTTCCTCCTCCTATTTTCCTAAGAGCAATCCTGTGAGGTGGATTAGGCTGAGAGAATGACCAAAGTCACCCAGCTGCTTTTATGCCTAAGGCAGGACTAGAAGTCACTGTCTCCCAGTTTCTACCCTGTGCTTTAACCACTAGACCAAACTAGCTCTTACAAATTGGAGCAATGAAAAGCAGCTTCAGGACTTTATACAGAAACTTCAGTCTGGAATTTATTCCAGATTGGACAATACCGAACTTAGGGTATTTTTAGCATAGTTTCTCCATTTTGTTTCAAATCCACACAGACCCTCTCCCCCCACCCCCCAAAAAATAGTCTCTGCCTTTTGGAAATCACTTGTCTGGCTTTGAGGTACCCCCAAAAGGGCCTGTGTCTTTCTGGACATTGAGCCCAGATGCCCTTGCTAATTAATTAGTGTGGTAGGAGCAGATGTTTCAACTGGTTTCCTGTAGCCATAATAAGAAAAATAAGATCTGTGGAACACTTCAGGGAAACAACAGTGTTGATTGGAGTACAAGTCATTTGTCCAAGGGGGAATTGATTTTGGAGGTATTCGGTAGAATTCTGTTGAAATTAATATGCAGTTTTGGGAGTTTTAGCCAATCAAAAGAAAACAGAAACATACGTGATTTCCTCTTGTTTTACCATCCTAAGCCTTTGGTTCCCCCCTCCTTCTTCTATTAAGTATTGTGAATGAGTTCCCTCTTGTGTGCCAGCTTTTCTTGGACCTATGAGAACACATTTATACTGTCACTTTGCTGACACTAAGCAGGTGTGAGTATAATTGCAGCTCTTAAGCTCAGCATAAGCCACCTTAATTCCTAAACGGAGAATATAACATGCTAAGTAAGTGGCTTAAAGGAAAAAAACAAAATGGTTAGAGGAAAGCTTGAAAGCAGCATTTAAATCTCACTGTATGTGTTCTGATGATGAGCGTAATATGGATATGCAGAGTTCACTAATCTGCTGATCTATAACATTTCCAGGACACTTATATCCCCAAACTATTCAGCCACCCTGGGAACAGTTTTGCACATAACAAATGTGGATAGACTCACACTTTTTCTTGAACAAACTGCTCCTGAATAAGAAAGTACATAGACTCTCGTTAATCCTGTTTAGGGTGTTCCTGGTGGAATGCATAGTTTCATTCGAAGACATGATAGCTGGGGAATATTGGGAGGTGAAGTCCACACATCTTAAAAATTGCCAAGATGGAGAAAAAGTGGCACAGAAGCTTTCCATCACTAAATGCATGAATCAGTCTGAAAAGACCCTGTTTAGTGGCCTCTCACAATCTCTTGGTTAATGGGATCATCCTTGCCCCAGAGTTGCTACCCTTTTCCTCTTAGCTAAGTGGGCAAATGTGATGGGTTTTTTTTTTTTTCATCTCACAGGTCAAGACGACTGGAACGGAACTAGGCCTTCGCTCAAGGCCCCTCCTGCTAGGCCAGTGAAGGGAGCCTATAGAGAGCACCCGTACGGACGCTATTAGAACATTCACCAGGGCAAATCACCCTTTTGAACAAACAGTTGTTTCTGATTCTAGTGTCTCCCAGGATTCCTCTTGCTTTACCACAACAGACAAGTAATTGTCTCCCTGATTTTTCTCTGGCTCCCTTTTTCTCCCACCTCCATCCTCCCTGACCACTTGACCCTAGATTCTGCGTCTGTATGTAGTATTTTAAATAAGTTAGAGTTAGAAAACTGAATTCAACTTTTAAGTGTGTAGACTGCTTTTCTTTCTCTGTTTAGATTATATATAAAAACAACAACAACTGTACCTTTAAAAAGAAAACTTTGAGATAAAATGTTAGTTTCCAAAGTGACATGCTTGCTTAACAGTTATGGAATTAAAGTTTGTTAATCTTTAAATTTTTTTGTTTTGTTTTTTAGGCAACCCATAAAAGTTCTAGTTGCAGAATCCCAAAGTAGGCTACATTTCAAAATTCAGAGTTTTTTTTTTTAATGAATTAAAATGTAACTGTAGTAATTGCCACAGTTAAAAAGCAAGGTCAAATGTCAAAATTTTGCCCTTAACAGCAAATTGCTTGATTAATCTTAACTTTAAATATCAATAGGAAGGCTCCTCTAGAACAAATTAAATGGTGGGGGGTTTTTTTCTTCAGTAGATTTAATTTTTTTTTAAAAAAAAATTAGGTTTGTAGAAAGACTTCCAATGTGGATATTGAAATTTGTCCCCAAATTCTGGGATGCTAAAGGCAGAGGTTTTCAAGCAAAAAGTGTTCTTAGCTCAATTGTGCATGAAGAGATTTTAAGAAAATGGACATCTAGCTGCTCTGTAATTTTATATTGCTCTTAACTGCCCAGTGTTTTGATATTAAGAAATATTAAATATAAGTAGCTGTGCATTGTGTCTTTTTTTTTTCTTTAATGGAAAGCTAACACGAGTGTTTGCAGTACATAATATAGTTCAAGCTTACAATTGGCAACATTATCAAGCTTTTAGTCATTCCAGTGACATGTTTGTGTGTCTCGACACTCGTATTATGTTAAAAAGGGACATTGCAGCTGAAAAACCAAGGAGAGCTTATTTTGTACATAGATTTGTACACTGTCCTCCCATTTTGTTCTTGGAAGATTAAATGCTACTACATGTGTAAGCTTGCCGAAATAGGTAGCTAAAATTTGTCAAGATGTCTGCAGCAGTTTGTCAATAAAGTTTAGTCCTTTTTTTTAATCAAAGTAAATGTGATGAATTGTCATTTTTTTTTAATTCTGGTCAAGCAGTAAAATAGATTTTCCTCTTTCAATAAAATTTAAATTAATGTTAAACAACATGGTCTGTTTTCTTAAAACAAAAGACTTAAAACCAGAAGAGATAAAATGGTATACTCTGAAACTTTAAAACTTTATGAAGTCAAATGAGCTTAATTTTAAAACAAAACTGTTTTTCACCCCCTGGAAGTTGAACAAGGTTTCAAGCTGCTGCATAAATGTTTTGTTTCACCCTCCTTCAACTTGCTGTTCCTGGGGAAGTACTAGATTTCTTCCTTCGTCCCCAAGTTGTGGGTGGTAAGAATCATAGTCTAATCTTTCTAGAAGCCACTGGCTAAGGAAAGCCTTTCCTTTCTCTGCCGGCTATTGACCTTCCATCTGTAGGCAGTGATTCTGTGCTGTCACCTTGCAACCAGAGTTGATTTCAAAAAGGCACAGCCTCCTCCTGTCCCCCAGCCCGCTTCCTTTTGGGGCCGCTTGCCCAAAGCACGTCCCCATGGACTGTACTCCATAGAACACCAGGCACGGTTGAGCCAAACCATTGCCAATTTGTTCAATGTCCTAGAAACTAAAAGTTCTTTATATGAAAGAAAAGGGGTCAGAGTTCTTAACAGTCAAAAGTAATGGCTTATGCCCGGGGCAGGCAGATCATTTGCTATGGCCCACGACGGAGGGGCATAAAACAGAACATTGCAAAGCTTGCCAGTTCACACAGCCTCAAGTCACTAAATTCCTGCCTCCAAGGAGAAAGAACTTCTTTCCCTTTGGGAAAAAAAAAAACTCCAAGCCGCCATTGGCTATAAGCCTAAGTGGCTATTTGTTCCTGGACTAAAACCAGAATAGGTGGATAAGTAATATTGTGGCTTGTCTTCTTGGCCATTTTTTAAAATTGGATTTTCATTGGGGAGGAACTGCTTGGGGGTGAAAAAAACTATCCACTGTTACTGTCAAATTGCTCACAGAAGTGCATGATTGAGGGAAATTACTTTTAAAAACCAAAAACAAAAAAAGGTTGTTATTTGTAGATTGTTATTTTAAAAAAATGTAAATAACTGAATTTTCCGCAACGGTTTGGAGTCAGCTTTCAGGGTTTAATGTCTTGCTTGATGAAAAGATCGCCCCAACCCCCCTTTTAAAGGAAAATTATCGCAGGAGAATTCAGGATGTCTTAAAGCTAACATGCACCGAAAAACTCAAAAGGTAACCTAAATGTCTGATTTTAATAGCACATTTCTTTTACATAAACTGTGACGGCAACTTGCATAAACTATTTAGCACTGAAATTCTTCAAGTGTTAACTTTAATGTAAAAGTTGGTAAAAAGAAAAAAAAGATGTTTTAAAAGTAGATACTTAAAATATATCCACTTGCATCTGCATAAATTAGTAATAATGTTTTAATACTTGTGCTCTTTTGTCAATGTAATGAACTGTAAACCTTGGGCAAAAGCAAAAAGATTTAAATCTTAAATATAAATATGGATGTAGCTAGTCCTGTGTTTATCAACAAAATCCAAGTAAAAACTCAGCCCTTATTTACCCATTATTGCTGTTCGCTATCTTAAAATGCCCATTTGTAGGTTTTAAGTTGCATGTTTCCTTTCCCTGCAGCGTTAAATTGCATGCAAAAGTTATGTCAAAATTTATTTCAAATTGTGTGTGGTGGTGAGGAAACTTACTCTGTCTTTCCATTTGCAGGTAGCGCTTGGCAGTTTGGGTGAAAGTGACATTTGATGAGAACATGGTTGGGTATGTTTATCTATTTTTGCTTGTCTGGTTTTGAAACCATATTCTTGCAGTTTGCATAGGTTATTTTTGCATTGGCATTGTCATTAAAGTTTTAAGAGGTCGTCTACAGAATTACATCTCCCCATTTGGTTGGCCTGACTACTCAGTTCCTACTAAGAGATGGAAGCTGGTTGTCCCCCATTTTGGGGAGGATAGGGTAGAAGCCCCCAAAGGGCTGTTTTGCAGTGATATGGTTTGCCATCTAGAATGGCCTCTCAGTGGAGATTTCTTTTTTGCCCAAACATTGCCTCTCTTCTGGAAAAAGCTGAAGACAAGTATTCTTTTTAAAGTACATACTTTATTTGGGTGTTATTAAGGCTTTATTTTAATTTTATTTATTTATTTTACATATCCCCCCCCCCCTATTTTTTTTACACATAACTCAAAGCAGTGAACATATGACTCCTTCCTCCTATTTTCCTGACAACAAACCCTGTAAGGTGTGTTAGGCTAAGTGTGTGACTGGCCGAAAAATCAGCTGGGTTTGGCTCAGAGTCTCCCAGTCATGCTTTCATGCTTAAAGTAGGACTAGAACTCACTGTCTCCTGGCAATGTCACTCAGCTTTCTTGCCTAAGGCAGGACTAGTACTCACCATTTCCTGGTGATTGGCACAAGGTCACTCAGCAGCATTTGATGCCTAAAGTGAGACTTGTTGTGGTTAGCCAGCAGCAGGTGCGGACGGCTGAGGAGAGCGAGGACTCAGATAAGGGGCCAGGACCATTAGGGATTGGACTGCTGCCTGCAGAGATTGTGGGGGCTGGCAGCAGCAATGAGGTTCCCGACGAGCGCAGGGCTGCTTGCAGAAAACAGCTGCAGCAGCATGGGTAACTCGGGAGTAAGACTGCAAGGTAATGGCCCTTCCTTCAAGCAGATAAAAGCCAGCTGTGAAGCAAACGTTCTTTGCAGGAAGCAAAGACGTTTTGAAACTCAGTCTCGTGGACATTACAATATCTTAGGTTGGTATTTGAAGACTCTTGTGAAATATTTCTTATCTGTTATTCTTGGCAGCCTCGCACAGTTTGGGTGAGGCTGGTGCTTATCAAAGTTAATTAATTTGCATCAGCCTTTTAACCGGGGATTCATAAGAATAACTAAAAGGTTTCCGTTCCCTTTGGTTTATGTTTGTTTATTGGAAAAAGGTTTGGGTCAGAAGAAGACTAGATCTCACAGTCTCTTTTAGTGCAATGCTTTTTAGCCCGATGCTTTAAGCCAGGAGTGTTAAATCCACGGGCTGGATGCATCACACGCAGCCCATGCCCACCCCAACTCCACAAATGGGGGAAGCTTCGCAAAATGTCATGTGACGGCAACATGATGCCAGGAGTTTGACACCCGTGCCTTAACCACTAGACCAGGGGTGTCAAACTCGATTTCATTGAGGACCGCATCAGGGTTGTGTTTGCCCTGGGGAAGGGGGGGCATGGCTGGGGTGGGTGATGCCACTCGTGTCGGGGGGTGCCTGTGGTGGCCCAAGTACTCTACCAGCAAAAATGGGTTCCCATGCTCCATTTTCGGCTGGGATGGCCGCCTGCAACCCTCTGATTCATGATTTTTTTTCCTACCATAGACTAACATGACTCTCTTCCTACAATGAGTTCTGTATGGGTCTGAAGGTGCAAGCTACCTCTTAAACTGAAAGTGACAAGTCTCTTGAGTATGTAATGGGAACTAAAACATATCTTGGCTTCCAGATGGATGTCTTACTTTCACTGTGATTTCAGGGGCAATTTGAAAAACATGAATATTGTGTTTTGGGGGCTCTGACTGTAAATCACTAAATCATAACTGTGCCACTGTTTTATTGGTATGTTACTGTTGAACACAACCGAAACATTAAGTGATATATTTCAGTAACTTTCTCCATTTTTCCCCCAATAGGCGGAGTCTTCAAATCAAAGAAGATGACTTGGAAACAAGTTTTATAATAGAACACATTCTTATCAAATCTTGGAGATTTTCCAATCTTTTTCAACTCTATATGTACTGGACAGGACTTCAGGGCGGTTTATTTTATAGATAATGTAGTCCTTCCTATTTAGGTTATTTCCCTAAGTTTTGGTTGTAAATTTGGAAGTACTACAAATTCTGCCTAACATAAAATGACACTGCAGACTAACGCTTATGGCCTATGTAAAGTGTTTCAACAAGATTTCAACAATTTGGTGATTTGTTGCTCCATAATTACTCCGTGCACTTTCACATTTTAAAAGAATGCACTGACTTTCTAGAAATTCCTCTTTTTATGGTTAGTACTGGAACAAAGGAATGTTATTTGGATCTATTTTCATGTGCTATGATAGTACAATTCATTTGAATAAAGGTTCCTATTTTAAATAAATATGATTTTATGTTAATCATTTTGCTAGATGGAGCAACCTATGGACATTCATTTGAACTTTATTTTTAAATTATAATTCAGCCTTCATATGGATCAGGCAAAATCATTTATCACAGTATTGAAAGAAAGAACATGAAAAATAGAAAGTTTATTGTTACCAGGTAGGTAACAGAAAAAAATGGATTTAATTATAATTGCACCCTTCCTCTTTGAAATATACACAATCATTCTGGATGGGACCGTTTAGAAGAAAGAATCCTTCTGCCAAACAGTTCTCGGTCCTTCCTAACTTCTCAGGGTTACTAGAAGCAACCGTGGTTTTTTTTTTGTTTTTTTTCACATGTAGCACTTTCCAACACTTGTGAATGAAAAAGGGGGAATTGAATACTTTCCCCCCCTTTTCATTCACAGCTGTTGGAACAAAAGGTCATAATACTAGATATATTGTTTCCATTTTTATTAGCTTTGCAATGTTTAACCCCTTGAAAAACAAATGTAGGGATTTAAAGTATCTGTTAGAATCTGCTTAAATATTCAAAGGATGTGCATATTTGTCAGGAAAGTGGCTGATCTAGTTCCTCGCTTTTAAAGGATCAGTGTTTGAAGTACACCTTCAAGTCAAATTTAAATAATTCAGTGATCAAATACTCCTCCAAAGTTTGGAGAGTAGGTGGGACCACACAATAGTGTAAATGCACAGCTCTGGGAAACACAGGTTGGCGATTCTAGTCATATGCAAGCAACATTTCCTGCTATATAATTTTTCACCTTAATTTAAAGCAAGCTAAAGTTCAGGAGAATGCTCTGACTGGAAATCAAAAGATCTTTATTTGTGGCCATTTTGGTACAGTACCTCAAGAAAGAAACATTGGCATATGAAGACAGGTACAAACCTAACATCAAAATGCTGTCAGGATATAGGTGCTAAATTATAGCGGCCAAAGATTGTACAGTAGTGGGAAACAGCCACCCAACAGCTTCACTTCACTGGGCAGCTGGAGAAAGAAAGATCGTTCAGGAATTAAGGTCTGAATTAAAAAGCAGCTTCATTCCTCTGCAGACTCCACGGACATGTCTGCATAGCTGACAAGACGAAAGTATGCCAAATATTCTAGGATATTTTTTGCCTAAGTTTAGTTCAGGAGTCTCCAAACTTGGCAACTTTAAGGCTTGTGGACTTCAACTCCCAGAATTCTCCAGCCAGCATAGCTGATGAAGAGTATATGATCATAGGGTTGGAAGGGACCTTGGAGGTCCTCTAGTCCAACCCCTGTTCAAGCCAGGGACCCTATACCAGGGCCCCCCAAACTTGGCTACTTTAAGACTTGTGGACTTCAATTGGGAGTTGAAGTCTACAAGTCTTAAAGTGGCCAAATTTGGGGACTCCTGGTCTAGTTGGTGCTGTAAGATTTTCTGGTGGTCTCCCATCCAATCTTGTTTAGGGTTCCAAGCTCAAGGGTGGGTCCTTGCGCGTCTCCAGCTAAGCTTCGCAAGGCAGACTAGTGAGCTACGAGCGCCTCCTTGTCTAGACTGGAATCCCGGGGGCGGGGTTGCATAAGACGCCTCGGCTCCCGAGGCAAAATGGCTCCTTCCATCTGGGCGCCAGTCTCCATTCCTCCGGGCGCGCTGGAATTCGACCAAAGTGAGAGAGTACGGGGCACGCCGCGTTGCGCGCGCACCCTCACCGAAGCTCCTCCAAGAAGAAGGGGCGGGACGCGAAGGGGCGGAGCGCGCTCACGCGAGCTCAGCCAAGCGAGCTCTGCGACAGGCCTTTTGTCTCTCGGCGGCCGCCGTCCCCTTTCCCAGCGCCGAGAGAGCGCCTCGCCCCCGCCATCTTGTTTCCCGCGGCCGCTGGAGCTGAGCGACGCTGCTGGCGATGGGTGAGGCGAAGGCGGTGGGCCGCTGCGCGATGCGCCGCTTGGGGCTCCTGCAGCGCCTCAGCCGCGCTCCGTCCCGGGGGAGGCGGGGACCCGCGCGTTTCTCCGACCTCCGGCCTGTGCTGCTGCTCGGCAGCTGCGGCCTCCTCCGGCACGAGGATGGGCATTTTGCCCCGGTCCCGTCCCGTCCCGTCCGCCCGGCTCCCTCCTCACGCGAGGCACAATGGTCGCGCCGGAACAGACTGCGGGGTCTGGCCGCGAGCTTTCTTGATAGCCTGAAGGCGGGCAATCGCCGGGCTCGATAGGAGGGCAGCGGCGGGGGCGCGGATTAGATGCCGTTTCTGCCGCCTCCTCTCATCGCGGTGATGCTTCAGCTGTTAACACGCCTTTTCCTGGTCCCCAGAACTGTTTAATGGGGTCCGTAACGACCCCTTCCCCCTCCAAATCACCCCAAACCGTTCTCCACAAGCGCCTCTTGCCTCCTAAGCCTCGACTTACCACCTAAGCCCCCTTTGCAGGTAGTCCTCGACTTACGACCGCAATTGAGCCCCGCGGGTTTTTTTTTTTTTTTGTGGTGAGACGTTTCTTAAGAGGGTTTTGTCCCGTTTTACGATCTTTCTTGCCACACTTAAGTGAATCGCCACAGTTGATGTTAGTAACCTGATAGTTAGGTGAATTCGATTTCCCCATTGACTTTGGTTGTCCAGAAGGTGGCAAAAAGTGACTGACATAATACGGGGTGCTGGCAGCGGTCATAAGTATGAACCGGTAGCCAGGTGCCAGGATTTTAATCACATGATCATGGAAGGTGCTACTCTGAGAAACAAGTCCTAGGTCACTTTCCCCAGTGCCGTTATAAGTTAAAATGAACTGCTGTAAATCGAGGACTACCTGTACAAATGGCTCCAGGATGTGCTCCAACTACCCTCTCTGGAGTAACTACTCCAGGTTTAAAGCTGTCTGCTCTATCCCGTGGCACTTTTAGGGGCTTCTTGCTGATGGCTCCATTCCCTTCCTCTGTTTAAACTGTGCACACTCTAACCTCGTGTTTTTCGAACTTGGCTACTTTCAATTCATCGCTGGGGAATTCTGGGACTTGAAGTACAAGTGGCTTAAAAGTGGTCAAGTTTGAAAGAAAAAAACAACTGGTATAACTACTGCTATATTGTGCGGGTTCTTTTACACTGTTGGGGGGTGTTCCTGACTTTGCGAAATGGATATAAAAGTGTTTTGGAATGAATGACTATAAATAGTTGTGGTTCGTTGTGTACCCCATTTTTCCCCCCAAGATCAGAGGTCCCCAGACTTGACCACTTTAAGACTTGTGGACTTCAACTCCCAGAATTCTCCACCCAGCTATGACTTGAATCCACCAGTCTTAAAATGGCCAAGTTTGGGGACCCCTGGTATAAGGTCCCTGACTTGAACAGGGGTTGGACTAGAGGACCTCCAAAGTCCCTTCCAACCTTATGATCATATACTCTATCAACTATGCTGCCTGGAGAATTCTGGGAGCTGAAGTCCACCAGTCTTAAAGTTGCCAAGCTTGGAGACCTCTGCCCAAGATGGTAGCATAAGATTATTTTTTTTTCAGAATTTTTGTATATATAAAACAGCCTACTTGAGAGCAAGTGGCCCCAGGAAATGAGATTTTCAGAAATTAGTTTTGAATGTTTAAATGTAGCAGTGCTATTTCTAGACCCATGTGCAAATATTTCCAAAGTGATAAAATATTCAAAAATTGGAACAGGATTCCTCAAAGTAGATGCCCAGATTACTCAGGTTGCATCATTAGGGTGTGTGTGTATCTGCATGAAGCAGCTCTAGGATGGTTATAAGTAGAACTCATTGCAGCGTCCCACAGTTTGGCATCCTTAGCACATTATTAGACAATAATCCCCATTTTTCCTAGTCAGCCACTGAAGCAGGAGAGCACCAGGTTAAGGAAGAGGTTCAACAGAAATGGCAAGCAGATACATGAAACATGCTGCTGTAATATAATGAATAAATTGAAAGTGAGATTCAGGAAATTTCTAGTTTTAAACTTTGAGCCTAATGTATCTGCAATTTAGGAAGAATTTTATGATGTCCCAGTCATTCTTACACAGATTGTTAACATGTTTGTGTAATGTGTAGGTTTGATATTTGTACACCAACCCCTCATATGAGATGCTTTTCTTGAAATGGTAAACCTATACAGAACTCTCCGGATATTCTAAGAATTGCTGTAACAACGCAGGCCTAACAACATTTTCCTTTCCAGTTCATAGAATCAAAGAAACCATTTGAGGAGTGGGGCTGCCCCTCTGAGTGGCAGGGGTTATGGCAGGGGGAAGAAGGGGACCTAACCGGACATCCTACTGCCGCAATCCTCTCTGTGAACCTGGAGCTCCTGGTGGTGCCAGCCACTCCACAACTTCTTCAGTCACCAGTGTGCGTTCACGTACCAGGTAAAGCTGTGCTACAGGGCGAAGTTCTTGTTGAAACAAATGTAAAACCACAACACAAAAGTGTTTTTCTCTGGAATTCACATCCTGATCAGCTGTGATGAGCCAAGGAAGATTAGTGCAGTGATTCACTGTTTTCATGGAGCTGGTTTTAAATTTTTCAGGCCTTTAAAATAATCACTCTTTAATTTGATTTGGAAATTATTGATAACCAGATGTCGATGCTAAGTATTCTTGTGGCCAAGGTTTTCTCTGGAGGTAGCTTCTACACCATCTGAAAATATATCTGTGCAAAGGGAGCTGTAGCTACTTCTCTTGGCTGTAATGGTTATTTCTCTTGGTTTTAATTGTTCTGTATAAACTGCCTTGAGATATGCAGCTGGCACTGTATAAATAATGCAAGGTGAATACTTTACCTTTATTGTTGATCCAATACTTTACCTTTATTGCAAGTGATAAGGAGAGGACGATAGCTCTAAATCAGGGCTGTCAAACTCGATTTCATTGAGGGCTGGATCAGTATTGCAGCTGTCTGCCCGGGAGAGGTGGTGGTGGTAGGGGAGGCCGACTCAGCATGACCAGTTTGATGTCACTCCCGTAGGTGTTGCTTGTGAGGACTGAGTGGAATTGGGGAGGGAATCCAGGGGTCTTGGGTGGGCGGGCGTGGTGGGGCGCTCATCCTGTGGGGTAAGGTGAGGTGAGGCAGGAAGTGGGGCACCTACAGACGGAAACTCTTGGTCACTGCACGCTCACCGCCCTTTTTTGCAGGGGCGATGGTTTCCAGGCGTAGCTGCAGTCTGCCGGCTCCTTAGCTGGCACACGCTGCAGCTCCAGAGCCCACTGCCATCACCGGGCTGGCTATCCATCTGGACCGCTGGACAACTTACTCCCACTGTCTGTTTTGACTTGTGGCTGGAGAGCAGGTCACTGCGGGTCATCTTGGCCCCTTCGCGGGTCTTGCTCTTGGCCTGAATGTGGAGAGCGTTCCCCTCATGCACCTGATACACCTTGGCCCCGTTGCGGGCTGCCACCACCACTGCTCGGCAGACCCACCCACCCTGATGGAAGCGAAGCGGCCAGATAGAAAGGCCAAGCAGAGGCAAAAGGCCCAGCAGGCAAAAGACACCCACCATGAGTGGGGAAAGCCGGATCTCCCATCACACCATGGCCGCCCAGACTCAGCAAAGAATGGAGGGAGGCACCCGATCCCAGCTGAGCCTGGGCGGCCATGGCGCCAGTGGAGATCCAGCTTTTCCCGCTTGCAATGGCTGCCTTCCACCAGCTTGGCCTGCGCATGCACAACCACCTCTCTTTGGCCTTTTCAGCTGGCTGCTTCGCCTCCTTCGGGCTGGGCGGGCCTGCTACTCCAGGCAGCAACAGCAGTTTGACTTACAATACATTTGACTTACAATACCTTACCCAGAATGATTTATTTTTGTTTCCAAAATTAATACAATGCTTACGTAGCAGCAATCATTAAATCAAATAACAGCAATCATTGAATCAAATAACCCTAATAAAGTGTCAGCTATATGCTGGGGTTTTTTGCTGAATGTAATACAGATATAACACAGATAAAATGCTGCTGACAGTTCTACTGGCTATCTGTCTATTATCCATCCATCCATTGTCTCTGTGTTTGTATTTATTAAAAAAAATGTGAGGTATTCCATCGAAATGTCATGGATATCAGTCAGGCAGAGACAACATTTGGACCTGCTGATGGACCTGCACAAGCTGCTGGTGGCCTGGGTGGTGGTAGCGGCCTGCAGCAGGGCCGAGGTGCGTTGGATATGTGACAGGGATGCACTCCATGCATGGGCCAAGGGCCCCCTTGAGGGGGCCGAGGAGATGACCAGCGGCGACCTGCTCTCCAACCGCGGACCAAAACAGTCGGGAAGAGCAGGTGGGCCGATGGTGTCTGGCAGCAGCTGCTCCTCGCCTTCTCTTGGCCCGCCACGGAAGTAGCTGGAGGCAGAGGCGCAGGGGAGAGGCACACGGTCAGGCCTGGACAGCCACCTGCCCTGTCCCATCCACATGGGATGGAGCAGGCACATCTGGTGATCCGCATCACCCGCGTGTCTTCCCTGACTGACCGCTGTCGGTGCCAGCACCGCCATACCTGCTCCTTGGAGGGCCAGCTGCGGAGCCCCTGCTGCTACACACCTTCCCCCCACCCCCTGCACACACCTGAAAGGCACAAGAGGCGGGCTCAGTGCACACAGGCCCAGTCCATCCCGGCGTGCACATGTGTGCCTGCCTCATGCGCACCCCCGTGCCTGCTGGGATGGTGTGGGCCGGGCTCTGTGCAAGTTCACCCGCTGCCTCATGTGCACATGCAAGTAGGGATGGGATGGGCGGAAGCGAGGCAGGCCAGGCCCTTTTCCATTTCCAGGACGGCCCTGCAGGCCGGATCCGAGCACATCGGAGACCGAATCTATCCCGCAGGCCTTGAGTTTGACAACCCTGCTCTAAGCAGCCTTTAGAGGGCATTGTAATGGCATGAGCAAAGAACAAACAGATCGGACATGGGGATGTTAATGAAATAGGGAAAGGAGTTGTGTGCAAAACAGATTTGTACAAATGCAAGCAGTCCTCGACTTACAACAGTTCATTTAGCGACTATTCAAAGTTACAATGGCACTGGAAAAAAGTGACCTATGACTTTTCAGAAATGCGTTCCCCCATGGTCACATAATCAAAATTCAGCCGCTTGGCAACCAGCTCGTGTGTATGATGGTTGCAGTGTCCCAGGGTCATGTCAGGATTCCCTTTTGCCATCTTCTGACAAGGTCAGAGAGGAAGCCTGGTTCACTTAACAATCATGTTACTGACTTCTGTGGTGATTCGTTTAACAACAATGGCAAGAAAGGTCGTTATATGGGGCAAAACTCGCTTAACACGTCTCAGCAACAGAAATTTTGGGCTCAGTTGTCATAAGTTGAGGACTATCTGTCAGACCAAATTACATTTCTGGAAGTTGAATAAGTAAAATAGATACCAGAAAATTACCAACATTCCTGAATGCACATAAGCCTCTCTAATCACTTGCTCAAACAGTTACAGAGGCTTGCTCAGAAATATTTTAAAACAGGGCATATTCCTCCAAGGTAACTAGGAAGTAACAGCCACAAAGTCTGACTTGTGCAAGCCTCCATTTTATTAACTGTAGTCTCACTGTAAGCAGAAAATTTAATCCGCGTTATCAATAATAAGAATGGCATTTGATATTATTGGCCAGCATTTATGATACAGTTTATTTGAATCCTCAAGGTAAAGACTGTTTTTTATCCCACACTGTTGTTCAAATAAACTTAGTTTAAAGTGATCGTGTGGTGTTCACCTATCAATTGGGCCATTGGGAATTAACTCCTTCAGAGTAGGGCACATGACGAACCTCTTCGTTTAGTTGACTTGCTCTGTTTTCCTCTTGCAGGAGCGGTTCAGGGACCGGCCTTTCCAGCCCCCCTTTGGCAACCCAAACAGTGGTTCCCCTCCAGCACTGCAAGATCCCAGAGCTTCCCATCGAGAGGAACATCTTGTTTGAACTCCAGCTGTTCTTTTGTCATCTTATTGCTCTCTTTGTCCACTACATAAACATCTACAAAACAGTGTGGTGGTACCCACCATCTCACCCTCCCTCCCATACTTCATTGGTGGGTATTTTATATCTGATTGCCTGTTTGCAAGATCTTAAAGTCACATTTAGATTAGCATAGCAGAGTTGGAAGGGGCGTTGTGGGTAGTTTAGTCCCCCCCCCCCCCCCCCCCCTCAAACAGGAGACCCTACACCATTTCTGACAAACGGCAGTCCAATCTCTTCTTGAAAGCCTCCAGGGATGAAGCTCCCACAACTTCCGAAGGCAACTTCTGTTCCATTGATTCTCACTGTCAGAAAATTTCTCCTTATTTCTAGGTTGAGTCTCTCCTGGATCAGTTTCCATCCATTATGCCTTGTTTGGTCTTCAGGTGCCTTGGACCCCTTCCTCTCTGTGCAAGCGCCTCAAATATTGGAAGACTGTTATTATGTCTCCACTGGTCCTTCTCTTCACTAGATTAGCCAAGCCCAGTTCCTGTAACCGTTCTTCATATGTTTTAGTCTTCAATCATCCTGGTTGCTCTTTTCTGCACTTTTTCTAGAGGCTGAGCATCTTTTTTATAGTGTTGTGACCGAAACTGGAAGCAGTATTCTAGGTCTGGTCTTATTAAGGCTTTATAGAGTGGTATTAGTACCTCCCTTCATCTTGATTGTATCCCTCTGTTTAATGCAAGTTAGGATTACATTAGCTTTTTTGGCTGCCACCACACACTGCTGACTCATATTTAACTGGTTGTCCATTAAGACTCCAAGATTCCTCTCACAGTTACTGCTATTAAGCCTTTCAACCAGTCTATATGAGTACTTTTGGTTTTTCTTGCCTAAGTGTAGGACTTTACTTTTCTTTACATTGAATTTCATTTTATTAGATATGGCCCAGTGTTCTAGTCTGTCAAGATCCATCTGGATCTTGAGCCTATCTTCTTGGATGTTAGCTATTCCTGCCAGCTAAGTATCATCTGCAAATTTGGTAAGTTCCTCTTCTATTCCCTAATCTAAGTCATTAATGAAGATATTGAAGAGTACTGGGCCTAAGACGGAACCTTGTGGCACCCCACTGCTTACTTCCATCCATGTAGACTTAGACCCATTAAGGACTACTCATTGAGTACGGTTTGTCATCCAGTTGCGAATCCATCTGGTGGTAATGCTATCCCCCTTTTTCTTAGCTTTTTTAAATTTTTATTTATTTATAGATAGATAGATAGATAGATAGATAGATAGATAGTATAGAAGTGTAATTTACAACAGGATCTGC
Source organism: Pseudonaja textilis (assembly GCF_900518735.1). The sequence goes on from NW_020769327.1 coordinate 14,131,893, forward strand.
TGTGAGTCTTGCGGAATGGATAAGGGCTGCACATGACATGGCAAGTGAAAGCTACTATAATTTTTCTTAAATCTAGTCCCTTCAGTTAATATTAACCTTCTATGCCAGTGTTTCTCAACCTTGACCACTTTAAGTTGTGTGGACTTCAATCCTAGAATTCTCCATCCTGCTAAACCCTGTTCTATGTTGTCTGGGCTTAATCATTTAAAAAACTATTAATGTTAATTTGAAGGGTGTTACAGAAAAGCAATAGCTGAGGAAAAGCCCGGGGCTGCACCCATTGGAGTGTGCATCCTCGGGCCCAGCAACTACACTGCAGCATAAACTCTAGTGCACTTCATAAAATGTGCCAACCATTATTATGAGATAATAATATTTACAAATGTTACATATTTGTTCCCACATTTGTGGGCTCAATTATGCAGGAAGTATGTTCAGAAATCTTTGCTGACTCTGTAATCCAGTGTTTCCCAATCTTGGCAGCTTTGAGGAGGAAACTTGATTCACTTAAGATTATGTGATTCACTTAGTAACAGCAGTGATACACTAAATAACCATGGCAAAAAAGGCTTGAAAAATTGGACAGAATTCTCTTAATAGCCACTGCTTAGCAGTAGAGATTCTTGTCCCAATGATGGTCATAAATCAAGGATTACCTGTATACTCACGGCTTTATTTTCCTATTTCTCCTACGGCTCTCTGGGAATTCTTCTTGCTTTTCGGCATTTGTCAGATTGCTGCTCCTAGGGTAATCACAGTCTTGTCTTTCCTTCCTGCAGAATTTTCACCTCATTGATTTCAATGTCCTGGCAGTGACCACTATTGTTCTGGCAAGAAGATTGATAATTGCTATTGTGAAGGAAGTGAAAGAGGTAAAGTTGACCGTCAGAGATGTCGGAAATTGCTGTTTCCGGTTATGCCTTGGCTGCTTCTTACTATGTCAAGAACAGCGCTGCGCTCAGTGGCTTTCTCTAGTTCCAGGAGCTTTCCACAAAATGCCTAGCAGCAGGAAGGAAGTGTTGCTTCCATCCCATAGGCCAATTTGATGAGGCCAAATCCGGCCTGCGTGGCTATCCTGGAATCTGTTAAAGGTCCGGCCCGCATCACTTCAGCCCAGCCCACACCATCCCAGCATGCCTGCGCACGGCCAGGCCCAGTTCTCTCGCCACGTGCAGAGCAACTAAAATCGTCTGTGGGACTGCGGTTAAAAAAAAATAGTCCAGGCCTTCCAACCTCACAAGATCTTTTTCTTTTCTTTTCTTTTGTGAGAAGTTGGAAGGTCTGAACTATGTTTTTTTAACTGTAGTCCCACAGACGACTTGAGTTGCTCTGCACGTGGCAGCGGCAAAAGGGGCTGGAAAGGTTAGTGGAGAGGGATGTGGCTGCCCTGGGTGGGGATGGATGTTTGGCCTGGCTGAAGGGCCCTCAGGTAAGGTGGGGCGGGGCGGGGTGGGTGGGGCAGCTCTACACCCCCTGCCTTGCTTCGTCCTCCACCCCCCCCTTCACACCGCTTCATTCTTCCCCACTTCTCCTTGCTCGCCTCCATAACCTAGTAGGAGACTGAGCACTGCACTGGTGCGACGGCCACAAAGCGAGGCTGTGGGGGGTGGAGTATGAAGTAAGGTGGGGGGGGCGGAACTGCCAGCTTACCTGAGCGCCCCGCCAGCCAGGCACGGAAGCTCTGCAACTGCCGCTGCAGAGAGAGAGAGAGAGAGAGAGGAGGAGGAGGCCTCTCCAAACTCTCTCTGTTTGCGTATGGGAGAGAGAGCGATCTTCAGCCAAGCTGCGGGCAGAGGCATGGGAGGCAGGAGGCACCCGAGCAGGGTTGGGGAGTACGAAGCAAGGTGGGGTGAGGTGTGGAGCCGCCCGCTCCCCATGCACCGCAACTGCCCCTGCAGAGAGAGAGAGAGAGAGAGGGGGGGGGGGGGGGGGGGGTCTCCAAACTCTGTGTGTGTTTGGGTATGAGAGAAGCGAGCGAGTGCAGTCACTGCTCTGCTTGGAGCATTTAAGCTGCTGGGGGCAGGGGAAGCGGGCAGGAGCTGTTTTTCTCCTTGTCCTCCCTATTGAAGCAGCAGCAGCCACCTAATGATTGCCCCCTCCCCAATCAGCCAGCCAGCCTTACCTGGCCGGCAGGTGCAAAGCCTTGCTCTTCTCCTCCTCCTAACCAGAAGTAGTCATATCCTTGTTTTGTTTTGTTTTGTTGTTGTTCCTTTAGGCTTCTCATACGGGCAAAGTCTCCTTGCCACGCTCCATCTTCCTTGTCACCATGCGCTTTGCTGTCCTAACTGGCGCAGGCTGGAGCCTGTGCCAGTCTATCATTCACCTCTTCCGATCATACTCGCTCCTCAACCTCTTGTTCCTGTGTTATCCGTAAGTACCAAAAAAGAGGACTTGATTGTTCCTTTATTATTTTTATGAATAACTCAAGGTTGGCCCAGACTCACTTGGCTTTCATGCCTAAGGTGGGACTAGAACTCAGTCTGATGGTGACTGGCCCATACTGACCCAATTGGCTTCTAAGGCAGGACTAGGGAACTCACCGCCTCCTTATTTCTAGCCTGGTGAATTCACCACTCGACCAAACAGGCTGCCACAGTTCCCATCTTTCTGCTTCCTTCTGGTTCTGAACTACTCCCAAAATGAAACAATCTCATTATTAAAAATCAAGAATCCAGTAGCCCTTTTTCTGGCTAACAAATGTTATTAAAAGGCATAAGCTTTTGTGTGCTCATGAAAGCTAATGCCATTTAATTGAAAAAAAACGTTTTGTGTTTTTTAACATCCTTTTTGAAGTAGTAGTAGTATCATCCCACCTTCATTTTTGGCTAACTCTAGGTGACATACATTAGCTAGGTGTAGGTGATAGTTGAATTCCACCCAGAAGCACACTGAAGCCAGTCTCTCCATGGAGCAGAGGTATAAGATGGCTTCACTGAAATGCACCCGTAACTTCCTGTGCTGAAGTATTCTGGACTAGTCGCACCTTCCAGATGATCTTCAAAGCCATTTCCATATGGAGCACATTGCAGGACGCCACCTGGGACATACCTGATGCATGAGTGACTGTTAACTGGTCCTGGAGAGGATTCTACTGGAGAACAAAATGGAATAGTGCAAAGATTCTGTACCAATTCTCCTTGATGCAGTGCAACCGTAGTATCTAAAACTAAAGACTGGAATGCCCTGGATCCGAGAAGCATTAAGCCTCAACAGCCATATGGTTTTGTCATTGTTGAGTTGCAGCCTGTTTTCCCCATCCATACTTTTACAGTCCATGGCATCACTTGGCCACCCTGGAGCTTAAATACACTAGCACCTAGACATGTATACCGCTTTACAGTGCTTTACAGCCCTCTCTAAGTGGTTTACAATGTTAGCATATTGCCCCCCAAAATCTGGGTCCTCATTTTACCAACCTCGGAAGGCTGAAAAACTGAGTCAACCTTGAGCTGCTCAGGATCGAACTCCTGGAGCGAGCAGTGAGTTAGCTTGCAGTACTGCATTCTAACCACTGTGCCACCACGGCTCTTAAAAAGCTGGATATCACCAGCATACTACATATCAATAGCACTTAGATTTATATACCACTTCACGGTGCTTTACAGCTCCCTCTAAGTGGTTTACAGCCAGCCTCTTGCCCCCAGCAGTCTGGGTCCTCATTTTACAGGCCTTGGAAGGATGGTAGGCTAAGTCAACCTTGAGCCAGCAAGAATCAAATTGCTGGCAGTCAGCAGAATTAACCTACAATGCTGTATTCTAACCAATGCGCCACCGCGATTGTTCACCCAGTGCCATCCTTACACATTACATACCTCAAGTTGTCTTCTTTTATTTTCCCCACGACAACTATCCTGTGAGGTGGATTGGGCCAAAGGAATGGGATTCGCTCAGTCACCCAACAGGCTTTCCTGCCTAAGAGAGGGCCAGAACTCATGGTCTCTTGGTTTCTGGTTCATTACCTTAACTGCAATGGCAGATCGGAGGAGCATGGTGACTAGAATGCTATTGCCCAGTAGAGTATTAGCCATAGCATTCTAGTCACCTCACATCCAGTTTGGTATGCTCATAGCATTACAGTATTGGTTGCCTTTCCAGTTTACTTTCTAAAAAGCTTTAAGATAGGAATCTCTCTTCGTTAGAGCAGCTGCAAGTCTGTTTCATGCGTGTACAAAATTGGGAAGTTTATAATTTTTGATTTGCTGCTTTAATGCCCACCCGCACCAGTTTTTGCGTTCTTGGAGCTCCCTACAACCCCTGACAGAGAATATGAGGGAATTATCAATAAGGCATTGTCAGAATATTCCACTGTTCTATTGATTATTTGTAATTTTAGGGCATTGATGAACAACTTCAGAAGGGCCCTACATCTTTTATAGAACTATTCATTTATTCGTAGCTGTTTCAGGTGTTTCAATCCATTTTAGTCAGTAAGATAGCAATACTTTATCTGTTACTTGCCTGCTAAGTGTCAGCTCGTGAAGCTTCCCTGACCTGCTCTTGAGTTGCCACAGGCAGGGGGATGGGAAATCGCGCCTCGCAGCTGCACCAAGGCATTTACTCCTCAGTCATACCAAAATGTAACCTGGCCGAGCAAGTCAAGGCCATCTCCCACGGATACCAGCAATGCCTGGAGGGAGTGACCTCCACAACCCTTGAAATTGCCTCATTGGGGAGGGGTAAAGGGGTTAGAAGTGAGGCGTGAAGTGGGTGAAGTCAGAGTTGGCTTCGTCCAGGTAAGGCTGACATGGTACTCCTAATAAAAGACTGGATTTTTATTGCCAGATGGCTTGAGACTCTTAATTGCATTAGGGCCCTGGTCAGAACCCTGACACTAAATTTGCTATTTTCAGTGAGGAAATTGGAAAAAAAAAAATAAGAACCTTTATTGTCACTTTTTTTTTTTTGTGACAACACTGGCACACATTTAAAAAATGAAATTCTTATTATACAGTATAATCCAATTTAATGTTTCTCTTTGTTCATACTTGTTCAAATCTTGTTGACAGTTTTGTATATCCAAAATATATGGAGCCAGAATCTAGCTTTAACGAATTTTGTTCTTTTACAGATAGATATACTTAATGACTTGTTCAGCAACTATTCAAGCTTGTGATGGCACTGAACAAGTGGTTCTTATGCTGGTTCTCAGTGTCACAGCCTCCAGAAGTCACATAATCCTTATTTGTGACCTTTTCTGACTTCTTACAAGCAAATTCAATGAGGAAGCAGATAGGAAGTCACAAATGGTGACCAAGTGATATCCTTGCTTAATGATTGCTCTGGATTCCCTTAAAGAGAGCAACCAAGAAGAGTTGGACCTGCTATTGCTAGGCTGTCATGTGATGTCACAGTTTATGACTGCATTGTTTAGCGACAGAAATTACGGACCCAGGTGCTGTCATTAACTGAGGACCACCTGTATTAAAGAACAAAGCATTTATAGTCCTCCAGATGATTTTGGGTTTCCATTACTTTAATATCCAGTTGTTTTGGTCAGTGGCCAGTGATGGCATAGTTGTCCTCTTCTGGATATTTGATGACTGTATTTTAATAAGTTATTCTATCTACGCCAGAGTAAGCATTGCGTTACGTTACTTGTAATTTCTTTAAATTACTTTAAACAAATCTCTGACATTAAGTAGGCCTCTTCCCACTCTCTCACTTGACTTGTTTTACAGTATTCTTAGTGGCAACGGATTCATGTTAATTTCTGTGAGAACTCTCAAATGAATACCAGTTAGATTATAAGCTACTCAGTGTTTGGAAAGTAACCTGGATGATGAATATAACTTCATAAAAGTTACTTCAGAATTGCTCTCCTTTTCCAAGGTTTGGCATGTACATCCCCTTCCTGCAGCTGAACTGCGATTTCCGCAAGAGCAGCGGCTTCTCTCCTGTGGCCAGCATTGGCCCTCGTGACACGGGGGACGTCAGCTTGCGGGGAAAGGACTACCTCTCTGTTCTCAAGGAGACTTGGAAGCAGCACACTCGGCAGCTCTACAGCATGGAGACTATGCCCACCCATGCCTGCTGTCTCTCCCCAGATCTGATCCGCAATGAAGTGGAGTATCTGAAAGTGGATTTCAACTGGCGCATGAAGGAGGTGCTGCTAAGTTCCATGCTCAGTGCCTATTATGTGGCCTTTGTACCAGTGTGGTTTGTGAAGGTAGGTGGTTGTGGACTGGGGCTCCTGCAGGACAGTCCAGTTGTGGGGCGGGGCGGGCAGACCTCTCACTCGAGGTTGGACCAGTTCTGAAAGGGAAGGGGGCCCTTTTAGAAACCATAAGAGTTTTGACGTGTTTATATAACTAACTTAACCTCATGCATTCGGCCCCCTAAAAACACTGTCGCTTTCTTCTAGAAGTTAGTCGTTTCTTCTGTGTAGTTCAGAATCAGGAGGTTTTATCCTGTTCTATTTTTCTTCAGCCCCATAAATTTAGGGATCTCAGATATGGGTTGAGACCATGGCGTTATGACGCAGTCATGGACTGCCATTCGTTAGAAATGGTGTAGGGCAGTGGTCCCCAACCACCGGGCCCCGGACCGGTACCGGTCTGTGGATCATTTTGTACCAGGCCACCTATTTTGCTTGGGTGCCGCCATCTTGTTTTGACGGTGCTTGAGAAAGTGCTTCCGGGTGAGCTTGTCGGTCGTCGGTTGTTGGAAAGCGGCGTTTGGGTGCTGAAGGAATCCTCGCGCCTTAGTTTTGTCGAAGTGGGGGGGGGGCGGCAGCTTCGAACAAAGATCCGTCCCGATGGCGGTGGAGTCTCCCGTTACTCAGGAGGAGATTAAGAAAGAGCCCGAAAAGCCCATCAACCGCGAGAAGGTACAAAGGAGGAGTTGAAGGTGGCGGGGAGAAGCGGGGGACGGCTGGCCGGCCGGTCGCTCGGCTCACCTTGCCTTGGTCGTGCGTGCTGATGCCGGTACCGGTCAGTGGATCATTTTGTGATGCCGGTACCGGGCCGTGGTACAAAAAAGGTTGGGGGCCACTGGTGTAGGGTCTCCTGCTTGGGCGGGGAGGGGAGTTGGACTAGATGACCTACAAGGTCCCTACCAACACTGTTAATCTTAGTTTTAGTCTTAGTTTTGTGCCTTGGGCAAGGTTGTGCAAATTGGTTGTGCAAATTATTGTATAAAACAATAAGTTTTAGGGCAGGGGTGTCCAATCTTAGAAACTTTAGGGCTTGTGGATTTAAACTCCACCCCGTTGAAGGTCATAAATCTTAAAGGTACCAAAGTTGGACACCCTTTTTATAGAGACGAAGTTTGAGGTGGTTCACATATTTTATCACATTTTACAACACAGTCAGTGCTTATTTGGTTTTATTCATAAGTCTATTTCGAAATCATCCTCCAGATCAGATGTTAAAATCGAACATACTTGACCTATTCTGGTCCCCAGAACCACCATGTAATGCAGAAGTTGGACAGCCTTGCTGGATCAGGCCCAGTGCTATAGACTTCCGCAAATAATCCCCGTTTCCCACTCATCAAAGAGCTGTCCCTTGGATGATCTGGATACTTTGGGAAATGCAAGCCTAGTTTGGAAAGTACAGCTGTGGACCTCATTTTTTCCCCCCTGTTTGTTCCTGACCTTTTCCCACAGAGCACTCAGTATTACGACAAGCAGTGGTCGTGCGAGTTGTTCCTGTTGGTCTCCATCAGCACGTCTGTCATCCTCATGCAGCACCTGCTGCCTGCCCGCTACTGCGACCTCCTGCACAAGGCTGCTGCACATCTGGGCTGCTGGCAGAAGGTCGACCCGTCTCTTTGCTCCAACGTCCTGCAGCATCAGTGAGTGGCCTCCGTCTTCCAGAAATCAATTTCTCTGTACTTTTAGACAGCCAGAGACTCCGTTTGTACGAAGCAGCCTTCCTAAACTTGTCAGTTCCCAATTCTCAGAATTGTCAGTTGCAGCCTGGAGGTACAGAATGCCGCCTTAAGCAGTGGGGTGAAAAGTAACAGGCGTCTTAAGTTTGATCTAATCTGGTGTCTCCTTTTTAGAAATATTTTAACCATTTTTAAGTGTTCAACTAGCTAAATGCTACTTGGGGCCTCACAAGCTGGCATAAAGGCCCGGTCCTCCTGCTCGTAGCCTCTCTTCCCTCTTTTCCCATTTTCTGTGGGGTTCTCACGGCCCATCAAGGATCCTTTGAAAAGCCCCAACTAAATCTGAGGAGCCTTCTGGCATTGGGTCTGCTGTAAAAGGCCCATAATGTCCAATTTGGGGTGGGAATGGGGAAGTGGCTACCATAAAAGGAAGCTTTCTGTGAAAAAGAAATTAGAAATTGTGCAGCGGCTGCACCTGTGTGCCATCTCTGGTCAGCACCGTTCTGTATTTCGCAGGTTTGTATCTATAACATTAGTTCACTTCCTGTACCTGTTTGTCTTGAGGAATTGCTTAATTTCAGTGTGTGGCTCTATATTTGCAGGACATTGTATCTCAATGCAATACAGGCAGTCCTCGATTTGTGACCATTGTAGAACCTGCCCATCACGGTCATAAATCATGATGATTGTAAAACGGGTCAACCATTTGACCGACCCAATGTTATGACCCCTTTTTTGTGGCGGTTGTTAAGTGGCTGCCATGATTGTTAATACAAACTAATGGTCCACTGTGGGACAATTTTGCCAGAAACCAGAAATGCTGGTTTCCAGGAAAACCTTCATAAAAGATAGTCACGTGACTACAGGATGCAGCCAAAGACTCTAAATGTGGGACCGATCCCAAGTGCCCCGGTGTGCCATGTGACTGCGAGGGGGCAGTTGTCAGGACCCCCAGTGGAGATAGAGTGTAACTTCAAATATGCGTAGTCCTCGACTTACAACAGTTCATTTAGTGACCGTTCAGCGTTAAAACTACACTGAAAAAAGGGACGTAATGATGACTATTGCAGCATCTCCATGGTCACATCATCAAAATTCAGATGCCGGGCAACTGACTCCCACGTATGACGGTTGCAGTGTCCCTGGATGTGAGGGCGATCTGGCTGCGACATCTGTCACCCCATTGATCGCCAGGGTTGATTCGGCTGACCTGGCTGGCTAGGCGGGTGTCCCCTTCCTCCCTCACCACTCCATGGGCGTCCCTCCCGAAGCTGCGTGCTCGGTGGAAGAGGATGGCCATCCCAGATAGAAGAAGTGTACCGATCTTCGGCCAAGGAGTGCAGTGTCCCAGGGCCCCGTGATCCCTTCTTGCAATCTCTTGACCAGCGAGGTCGATGGGGAATGCAGAGACACTTAACAGTTGTGTTACTGTTAACAAAGGCCGTGATTCACTTAAGAACTGCGAAGAGAAAAGTCATAAAATGGGTCACACCTATTTAACAAATGTTTCGCTTGGCAACGGAAATTTTGGGCTCTGTTGTGGTTGTGATTCAAGGACTGCCTGGAGCTGTGAAGGAATCGGTCAGTAGTTGCTAAGTAACTAGGGTGGCCGAGGCCAGCTCGACATTGCTCGGGTTGTGGTGTCCGGGGTGGTGCTGGGGGGTTCCAGTGTCTCCAGCGGAAGAAGGCGAGACCAGGGAGAGCACCAGACCCTTGTCCTCCAGAGGAGCCTTGTCCCTCTCAGGCCGCACGGAGGATCCTGGATGGCGGCGCAGGCTGTCCAGAGTCCTAGGCAGGAGAGGGCAAGTGCCTAGACCGGCTCTCAAGCTCCCAGGGCAACGGGACCCCACAGTTCCAAGCTCCATTTTGGGTTGTGATGGCCTCCTGCAGGGCTCTGCCAGTGAAAACGGAGCTCGGGAAGGTGGCGGTGGTGGTGCGGCCCTTCCAAGCACCGTTTTTGCTAGCAGAAGAACCCCGGGCCGGTCCTTGGAGGTTTCCAAGGCAGCCCTGCGGGCCAGATCTAAGCAACCTGTGGGCCACATCTGGCCCTGGCCCTTGAGTTTGACAGCCCTTCCTGCTCTACAGTCCAGGATTTTGGATCTGAAAGACAACCTACTACCCTTCTCACTCACTCCCCGACTCCTCTCAATGACGAGAGAGAGAGATTAGATAAATAGATAGACAGACAGACAGACAGACAGAGAGAGAGAGAGAGAGAGAGAGAAATAGAGAGAGAGAGAGATTCCTTTCCAATGTTAAATTCCTGCCCAGTATCTCTCAGTAAGAAAACAAGCCCTGTGCTGCTTGGCAGTCCTCTGTCCTCCCGCTTGGAAGTCAGTGCCACCAAAGGGGAGGGTTAGCCGCTGGGAAAGGCCCAGCCTCTCCTTCTGCTCCTTCCATCAGGTCCCTGTTGCACGTGTTTTGCAGGTGGACGGACGAATGTCTGTGGCCACAGGGGGTGCTAGTGAAACACAGCAAAAACGTCTACAAAGCAGTGGGCCACTCCAATGTGGCGGTGCCTTCGGATGTCTCCCACTTCCGCTTTCACGTAAGCTGCTTTCCTTGTACAAACATTTGGCCGGGAATGGCTGCCCTCTTGCCCGGCCCTTCCTCCACAGTGGTTTGGTCTCTAGGGACTGCATGAGTGCAGCCGGTGGTTTGCTAAGGGACTTTTTTTTAAAAGCACCCTACGATCCCTGGGACCCTGATGGCGAACCTATGGCACGCGTGCCAGAGGTGGCACACAGAGCCCTCTGTGGGTATGTGCACCGCCGCCAGCTGCTCTCCTGGTTTCTGGGGTGCCGGAAAACAGCCCAAAACCAGGGTCGGGCCATTTTCGGGCCTGAAAAGGGCCCCAAAACCGGTCTGAAAAAAAAAAACCGAAAAATGGCTTGAAAAGGGCCCAAAATGGTCTGAAAAGGGCCTAAAAACAACCAAAAATGGCTAAAAAACAGGCATGCATGCAACAGCCAGTTGGTTTTGGGGGTTTTCGGCACTCCGGCATGCACAAATGTGTATTCCAGTTTGGACCCTTGGTGCTGAAAAGGTTCGCCATCACTGCCCTAGGATTTCCTGGTGGTCTCCCAACCAAGAATTAACCAGGCTCCAGTTTGCTTAGCTTGTAGCCCAAAAGGATTCTGGGTGTTGCAGAGGTAGCTTCTGCCTATAAGCCTCCAAGCCCTGAGTGAAAAGAAGATGGTGTTCTTTTCATTGGCTCTCCAGCCAGGAAAACCATTACTGGGAATTTTCTACAGCCTCTATTCCCTCTTTATTATTTATTTTAGGGTATTTTTTCAATTTGGGGCCTGGAACATTAATTTAAAAGCATGCCAAGACATTCGTCATTTGCCTGAAGAAGAGGAAATGGGAACTTAATTCTGCCATCACCAGAAAGGCTGGGCTATAACTTTCTAATTGATAGAGACGCCCAGAGCACAGGGCCAGCGATGCCGCTGTTAGCAACAGAGAGTTCTTAAGAATGGGGCGTTCCAGGACCAGTGTGTGTGAAAGTGAAGGCTGCCCTGCATCTCCCTGCTGTGTTGGCAAAAGGCTGGTTTTATCAGTAAAGTTTTTTTTCTGGACTATTTGCCCATTACTCTTGCAGCTGATCTGAAAACCACAGGCTAGAAAGTTGAAGGATGCTAAATAAACCCCTGTCAGTAAACACAGTTGCCCATAACTTAGAACGCACCTTGGTATTTCTCTGTTGGGCACTGCCACTGTTCCCCCAAACTTCTCTTCTGTGCCCTTTTCCTGTCTTGTCATCCAGAGTTTTTCAGCCCTGCTCTGACAGCCAAGAGAGCCAACACAGCACTGATTAAATTAAAAAAAAATGTATTTTTAAGAGCTCCGATCCCCCTCAAAGTGGCTGCAGTTCCATTTCCCTTTTTGCAATTTTGTGAGGTTCAAGGTGAGAATAGCAAAAGATCTGATGAAGATATGAGATATTTACTCTGCACTTTTAACTTTTTAGGTTCTGTTTTGGTTTGGCAAGTCGGTTTGAATGCTCACTAGAGCAAAACATTGGGTATAAATAAAATAAAATAAAGTAAGAAATGCGTGAATGTTAAATAGTATAATTTTACTCTGATTCCTGGATTGAAATCAGTATCTTTGTGAAGTCACTGGGCCTCAGGAGCTGCCGGATATTCACTCCAAGGATCCTCTCTTCCCTCTAGTTTTTTTTCAGCAAGCCTCTGCGGATCTTGAACATCCTGCTCCTCCTTGAGGGGGCCATCATCTTCTATCAACTCTACTCACTGGTGATCTCCGAGAAGTGGCACCAGACCATCTCGCTGGCCCTGATCCTCTTCAGCAACTACTATGCTTTCTTCAAACTCCTACGGGACCGCCTGGTGCTGGGGAAAGCTTACTCGTACTCTGCCCCCCGAGAGGCTGATCTGAAGCTGAACTGAGGGCGAGGTGCAGAGGTAATGGAGAGCAGTAGCTCCCGGCGTTGTTGAGGGCCACCCGAGACTGCTCCGAGAGGCCGTCTCAGCTGCCTGCCCTGCAGGAGAAGCGTTTCCTCACTGGGTCACGGAGCATGCTGGAGCACGGGGCTTGAGAATCATGCAGTCAGGCCGGCCCTGAGCTTTGTATGTCTTTTTTACCATTTCTTTTGGTTTGGTTTTTGCTTCGGTAAGGAAAATATCTTATTTTTATACTCTCAATTTCTGTCAGCCTACTTTGTGGAGCAGTTTAAGAGCTGTAACAACCACCCAGTCTTATGAGTATTTCTTGTCAATATTCTGGGCTGCCTGAGGACTTGTTGGGGTGTGGGTGGGTATGTTCTGCATTTGTAAGAATTTGCAGCTTAGCAAAAAAACACAAGGTCTGTAATCAAAAATTTCTCTGCTCTCTCCCCCCCCCCCCAGTCTCCATAGAAAACACTGCAGGGCTTTAGGATCTTGATGGCAGGCGGTCCTGTAAATCTTTACAGGAGAAAGGAGTTTTTAACAGCTCCAGGAAATACTCTTATTGGGTACATCTGTCCCCAGTGACAGTAGAGCAGTGCTTTCTCAACCGTGGCAACCTTAAGATGTGTGAACTTCAACTCCCAGAATTCCTCATGTCTGGCTGGGAAATTCTGGGAGTTGAAGTGGGCCTGGCAGCCAAGGTTGAGAAACGCTTCAGTAGAGGAAGGAATTGAATTGAAACTCTTGAAATGATTTCAGCTAACGCTTTTTGAAGAAAGAGAATGGGGGAAAGGGAGGTATATAACACTCGTAGTTTGGCAGCATCTTTTCTGACTAATAAATATTATGGAACCTTTTACAAAACCACGAGGGATGCGAGTTAACAAGGCTCACATGCAGACTGGATGGTATTTCCTGTGTCTCCTCCTGTGCAGTAGTTGCTTGAAACAAGAACCTTTAAGTGCAGGGAAAAGGCCTGAGGTGATTACAGAGCGTTCTTGCCCCGAAACTGTCCCTATCAGTGGTTAAACATTAAGAAATACAAAGGCAGGGATAGTAGTGGGGAGTTTCTTGCCAGTCAAATCTTTCCTGTTCTACTTTTTTTTTGAAAGCATGGGACATTGCTCAGTCAGGTCAAGGCTTCTCTAGCCTATCATCCACTTCCTTCTGTGGCCAGCCAGATGATATTGGCAGCCCTTGGACAGATAGCCATTGCGGTCTTCTGTTCCAGTCATGGACTCACTGTCGGTGCTGGGATAAGCCCCAGTTGCTGGTCAGTTGATTTCCTCCAGATCACCTCTTTGATCATTTGTGCATTGCACACTTCCTAAGGGAATCCTGACTGTTGCGCACCAGCCATGGAGTCATGGGACTCCAGGAGGTGAAATCTGCCTGAACATCTCCTGCCTCTGTATTTACACATGGTTGGTGACCTATTGTAAGTGCTTTTTCACTGCTTGGCCGGTATATTAAGGCAAGAATGTCCAATTTTGCCAACTTTAAGATCTGTGCACTTCAACATGCTGGCTGGGGAATTCTGGAAGTCTTAAAGTTACCAAGGTTGGACACTTCTGTGTTAAAAGTATGGGCTGTCTTGCCAGCTTCATTTGCTAAGAAAAGCATGAAGGGGTATTTTTTAAGAGTCATGGTCTCGGTCAGGCAGAGTTCGGCTGTCCTACAATTTCTAAAAGAAATTTCTAAAAGGAGAGAGCGCTACCAAAAGTACTTCAAAATGGAAGAGAGCACTTTGCATGGGATCAAATTTTGTTGTCTTTCAAAGCCAACATTCGTCTTTTGGAGGTGAGTAGGGAGGAAGAGAGGAATTGTAGTGATTCATTAAATTGAGCCTTCCAATTGTACAGAGAGTCCTTGACTTATGATGGCAGTTGTTAAATGAGTCTCATCTGATTTTACAACTTTTTTTTGCCACAGTAGGGCTTAGAGTGGTTAGAGTTCAGTACTGTTCCTTCTGCTGCCTGCCAGCTGCCTACAATTTGGCAGATCGAATCCCACCAGGTTCAAGGTTGAGTCAACCTTCCGTCCTTCTGAGGTGGGTCAAATGAGGACCCAGATTGTTGGGGGCAAGAAGCTGACTCTGTAAACTGCTCAGAAAGGGCTGTAAAAGCATTGTGAAGCTGTATATACGCCTACGTGCTATTGCCCTTCCTCCCTCCCTCCCTCCCTTCCTTCCTTCCTTCCTTCCTTCCATCCTTCCTTGCATCCATCCATCCATCGTTAGAAAACACTATTGCAGGCTGACTCTGCCCACTGCCAGGAGTTCAATCCTTACTGGCTCAAGGTTGATTCAGCCTTCTGTCCTTCTGAGATGGGTAAAATGAGGACCCAGATTGCTGAGGGGGAAAGGCTAACTCTGTAAACCGCTTAGAGATGGCTGTAAAAGCACTGTGAAGCCGTATATAAGTCTATTGCTATTAATGTTTTTACACTCCTGGATTGTGCCTTGCTGTGCAGAGTCATAGAGGTGCGGGGGCTGGCACCTGTTTATTCAAATACGTGCCTACAAACAAACAAACAAAGGATTCACTCATTCTTAATTTCTGTAAGAGAATGAAAATACCCATGAAATATCCTTACTGGCCATTTCCCTGCCCAGGGCAGCAAGGCCCTTGCGTGTATTTTTAAAACGAATCACATGTAGCAAAATTTCATTGGTTTAGACTCATTTTTCCTTTCCTAATGTGCTGGGCATAATAAATCTGCGCAGGAAGTCCTATGTCTAAAACCGCTGACAGCCACGGGACTTGCCTGTTCTGCCCTGGTGATGAGAGAGCACAACTGGCAGTTACCAAAGGCCTTCCCTGCCTTTGAAGGAACAACTAGACATTCTTCACATCAAAAGACAGTAGTGCTCATAAGGAAACCACCCAGGATTTGAGATATAAATTGGGCAAAGCTAACTGTACTTTTTTTCTTAGCTAACTGCTGCTTCAGGGTCCTTTTCCTGAAAGGCTTTGGTCTGTAGCTCAGCAGGGTATGCTGCTAGGAAGATGTAGGGCAGGGGCCTCCAACCGGGGCAACTTTACTACTTGTGGATTTCAACCCCTGGAATTCCTCAGCCAGTCATGATGAAGAATTACTTGTACCAAGGATTAACTGTACCATTGTTGTTGTGGGGTTTTTTTGGGGGGGGGACCCCACAATGGTGTAGCTCAATGTTTTTCAACCTTCACAGCTTTAAGAGGTGTGGATGTTAACTCCCAGAATTCCCTAGCCAGACATGAGGAATTCTGGGAATTGAAGTCCAGTGGTAAAGTTGCCAAGGTTGGAGACCCCTGATCTAGGATTTTATCTTTACAGCACAAAGGAACTTCTAACGGCTCGTGGAAACGTTCTGTTGGGTGCATTTGTGCATCCTGAAATGATTTAGAGGAGCATTCTCAACCTTGGTAACTTTAAGAAGTGTGGACTTTTAACTCCTAGAATTCCTCATGTCTAGCTGGGGAATTCTGTGATGACCCAGGGTGTGGCACAAAAGCAACCCAACCAGAGAGCAGATCTAATTCTCCTTTGTTGCTCCAACTGTGCCCCCAAACGTTCCCACATTCACTATAAGTCCCGGAGCAAAGCTCTCACACGCACCTTGAGAAGCCTCTGGCTGGGAGTAGTCCAGTTAGGAAGGTTAGCCACACAGCAACCAGGACCAGCAGTCCAGTAAGCCAGGTTAGCCCAAACATTAATAAGGGCTAGCAGTCCAGTAAGCCAGGTTAGCCCAAACTTTAACAAGGGCCAGCAGTCCAATAAGCCAGGTTAGCCAAACATTAACAAGGGCCAGCAGTCCAATAAGCCAGGTTAGCCCAAACATTAAGAAGGGCCAGCAGTCCAGTAAGCCAGGTTAGCCAAACATTAACGAGCCAGCAATCCAGTAAGCCAGGTTAGCCCAAACATTAACAAGGGCCAGTAAGCCAGGTTAGCCAAATACTAACAAGGACCAGCAGTCCAATAAGCCAGGTTAGCCCAAACATTAACAAGGGCCAGCAGTCCAGTAAGCCAGGTTAGCCAAACATTAACAAGGGCCAGCAATCCAGTAAGCCAGGTTAGCCCAAACTTTAACCAGAGCAAGGAGTTCGGTGCAGCAGGCAAACCGGGCAAGCCCCACAAGACAGCACAGCAATCTCCAGGCGCTGGCAAGTGCACACGAGGCTCCACAGATCCAAGGCTTGTTCCCCCACGAAGGCCCCTCCCACCGGCCCCTCCTTGCATCTCAGTCCCCAGGTGTGCCTTGTGAAAAGGGGCGGGGCACTCTCCCCTCTCTTCCCCTCCCCCCAGCCGTCTCTCCTCCCTCCTTGCTCTCTGATCAGGAGGGGGCAATCCTTGCTCTTCCCCTGAGCTCGCTCTGTCTGCAGGCCTCCCTAATTCGGAAAAGCCTTGCCTGGATGGACTCGGCCCTTCCCCAGCCCCCTCCGAGGCCAGCTGAGCCTCTGTCTGCGCCGGCTGTTGTTCCAGCTCCTTTTCCCCTGCAGATCCAGACTCTGACTAATTCTGGGAGTTTAACATTCACAGCTCTGAAAGCTGTGAAGATTGACACACGCTGATCTACACTGTTGTGGGGGTTTTCCCTCTCCAAACCAGTGGTGCAGGTAGTCCTTCATTTACAACTTTTTCTTTAATAACTTTTGAAGTTAAAGGGCCCTGCAAAAAGTTAATTTATGGCCATTTTTCACACTTCTAACCATTGCAGCATCCCTATGCTGGTGATGGGATCCACAGGCAGGCGTTGGGCAACTGGTATATACAGTTTCGCGATTCCCCCTTTGCCACCTTCTGACAAGCAAAGTCAACGGGGAAGCCAGATCCACTTAACAATCATTACTAAATTTAACTGCACAGATTAATTAAAAAAAAAAACCTGGCAAGAAAGGTAAGACTGTCTTGCTTAGCAACAGCCGTCTTGGGCTCTGTTGTAAATTGAGGACTGTATGTTGCTTCGCATCTTGGTTATCTCTTGCCGCGTGCGCATCAGCAGCAGACACCTGGCAAACCAAGCAAACTACCTTGATGGCAAAGCTCCGTCACGCCAGCTCTTTCCGAAAGTGGCTTCTAAAGGAAAGCAAGGACACGGCCAATTGCTGATGGAAGTTGGCAAAAATCAAAAAACGGGGAGCTGCCTGCAACAGCTGAGCCTTAATTTATGTCCAAGGTAATTAAAATAATCCCAGCCTGCTGAGTCTCTCTGGGCTTTGTGGTTGAATTTCCTCTTCCTGCCCTGTGGCTGCTTTGTTTTCTGCAGCGGCTGAAATTACCCTTTTGCTAAAAGGGCAGCAAAAGAGGAAGCTGTATTTATAGCTTGCCAAGCTCTTCAAGGAGACCAGATCAAGAAAGGAGTCTTGGAAGGAATGGCAATACAGTGAGAGTGTTGAAACAGAAAGCTCTCAGTCTCTGTTTCGATTTGCACCTAACACAAAGGTACGGGCTTTTTCTTACACACTTTAATTTACCAGGACTCAGATAATCTCTTCTACCATGGCTTGAAGATCCCTTAAATCCTCTCCCCTGAATCAACGCCCCACCCTCATTCCTTCACATAACCTCTTAAACCAGGGGTCTTCAAACTTGGCAAGTTTAAGTCTCGTGGACTTCAACTCCCAGAATTCCTGAGCTAACATGACCGGAGGAGGAATTCTGGGAGTTGAAGTCCACAAGTCTTAAAGCTTAAACGTAGGTCTACCGTGTGTGGGCAGCAAGACACCTTTGCTGCCAGATAATGGTCGTTCAAAATTTTGTCACCCAGATGAGGTAGCTCCAGTCAGATACCCATCCTAAGGTTCTTGCCAATACACCAAGCTATAAAACATTTTGGTTATTGGCAATTAATTGATCAATACCAACTACACAATGTGATCGTGAATTTAATCAGTTTGTATGGCTGCCCATCTTAGCAAGTAACTGTTCCAAAGGTGCTTTTTCAAAAGGCAACTGGACTTAGTTGGCTTTTTTCCTTGAACGGGAAAAAAATGAAGTCCAGGTCTGTCTTGGAAAAGCCCCTTTGGAACAGCCATGATCTGGATAATTGAGAATCTGCATAGACAAGTGATTGTGGGGCAAACAGTTTTAAGTAAGGACAATATTACATTGGTTAAAACACACAGCGACTGAGCTACATCAACCCAAATCACTAACATAACCAAGAGGTGGGTCCCTGCATATCCTCAAAGTCCCAGGCCCAGAACCAGGTTCTTCCAGGCCTCGTGAGAGGCCAGCAGGGTTGGAGCCCTTCTAATCTCTGGAGGGATGGTTTCACATGGTGGTCATTATGGCAGAAATGAGCTGTCTCCTCAGCTCCACCAACTAGCTTTCTTTAACTCAAAGGTCTTCAAGCCTGGCAAGTTTAAGACTTGTGGACTTCAACTCCCAGAGTTCCTGAGCTCACATGACTGGAGGAGGAATTCTGGGAGTTGAAGTCCACAAGTCCTGAACCAGTCAAGTTTGAAGAGCCCTGCTTTAACTGATGGGACCTGACACATACCCTTCCTGCCTAATTAGGTTGGACAGATGGAAACAATTGGGGAAAGTTAGTCCCTCAAGTAACCTGACCCTAAGCCCCAAAAGGCTGTAAAGGGAACACCTTGAATTGAACCCAGAAGAACCACTGCAGCACACAGAATATGGGTGTTGCATGTGCCGAATAACTATCGCAATGTGAAGCTTCTAAATGCTCTTCAAGGGGCAGTCCACAAGTAGAGTGCATTGCAGCAGTCCAGATGAGAGGTCACAAGGAAATGAGTGACAGCGAGCAGCCACCTCTCGTCCAGGAACAGGCTCAGCTGGAGCCCAATTTGAGGTTCATCTAGTGACACCTGCCCTCTGCTCTTCAAGCAGAAGTTGATGATCCCCAAATTGCACATTAGGTCTGAGGCACATGCCCCGTACAAGGCCAACAGTGGAAGGTACCTGGCATCAGATGGTCCAAACACGCAAACTGCACGGTTCTGCTTGGATTGAGCTAAAGCCTATTGTACCCTCTCTCAACTTCCCAACATTGGAGTAGAATGATGGCATTCAGCAAGCCAGGGTTGAAGATCTAAAGCTGCAGATACCTCATTCTTAACCAATGAAGGATTGAGTTGTGCAGCACCCCAAAAAATAAAAAGAGTATGGACAGCACCTCTCCCCATCATCAACAGTGACGGATTGGTGCCCCAGAGGAAGGAGAACAAACCGAACACATTGCTTCCCATCCCCAGTTCATGCTAAATAATGTGGTCCTCAAGCAAGAATTAATGTGACCACCACAAACTTAGCATATCACTTTCCATTCAGTCATTTAATGAGTCATTGCATATTAAGTGATACATCAAGTGACCACAATTTGCTGTTACAGCAGTGGTTTCTCCATTGAACTGGCTTGTCTGGAAGCTGTTTGAAGCCAACAAATGATGGACGTGTGATTGTGGGATACTGCTAGTCATAACCAACTGCCTGCAGCAAAAGGCCCAAATTACAGATGAATAGTTGGGAGGGACCTTGTAGGTCATTGAGTCCAACCCCCACCCAAGCATTTCTGACAAATGGCAGTCCAATCTCTTCTTGAAAGCCTCCAGTGATGAAGCTCCCACTAGTTCGAAGGCAGTCCATTCCATTGATTGATTGTTCTCACTGCCAGAAAATTTTTCTTATTTCCAGGTTGAATCTCTCCTTGTCCAGTTTCCATTCATTATTTCTTGTCTGGCCATTGGGTGCCTTGAAAAATGGCTTGACCCCTTCCTCTATGTGACAGTCCTTCAAATATTGGAAGACTGCTATCCTGTTTCCCTGGTCCTTCTCTTCACTAGACTAGCCATGCCCAGTTCCTGCAACCATTCTTCATATGTTTTAGCCTCCAGTCCCCTAATCATCCTGGTTGCTCTTCTCTGCACTTTTTCTAGAGCCTCAACATCTTTTTTATAGTGTGGTGACCAAAACTGGATACAGGACTCTAGGTGTGGTCTTACTGAGGCTTTATAGAGTGAGGTCTCAGTACCTCACTTGATCTTGTTTGTATCCCTCTGTTAATGTAGTTTAGGATTGCATTGGCTTTTTTGGCTGCCGTGGCACACTGCTAGCTCATATTTAATGAGCTGCACTGCTAGCTCTTATGTTATTCTGAGTTGTCCACTTAGACTCTAAGATCCCTCTCACAGTTACTGCTCTTAAGCCTCGTTTCATCCAGTCTATATGTGCACTTTTGGTTTTTCTTGCCTAAGTATAAACTTTTACTTTTCTCTATATTGAACTTCATTTTGTCAGCCCAATGTTCAAGTCTGTCAAGATCCACCCAGCCTATCATCGAGGGTGTTAGCTATTCCTGCCAGCTTAGTATCATCTAAAAATTTGGTAAATTCCCCTTCTATTCCCTCATCTAAGTCATTAATGAAGATATTGAAGAGTACTGGGCCTAAGACCTTGTGGTACCCCACTGCTTACTTCCCTCCGTGTAGACTTGGGCCCATTAAGGACTATTCACTGTGTACAATTACGACCTGGATTTGAAGCTCTAACAGCAGTCGCCATTTCCACCCTGCAACCTTGTGATTGTGTTTTGGACGTTCTGCAATCTGCAAAAATGCCCATTGAAACAACGAGTTTGTTGAATAACTGCAACATTCATTTAACAGCCAACACAAAAAAAGTTGTAAAGTTGGGTACTCATAGGATGACCCGTTTAACAGCTAGCATGACCATAATTCTGGACTCTTATTGTCGTAAGTCGAGGACTGTCTGTAACTGTTGCCCTGTAATAAGGAAAGGGAGGGCAGGATGGGAACTGCTTGAACAAACTTATTTAAGAGTGGAAATGGACAGAAACTGATTAAGGAGAGATTCAACCTAGAAATGAGAAATTTTCCGACAGAGCAATCAACTGATGGAACAGAAATTGCCTTCATCACTTGAGACTTTCAAGAAGAGACTGGACTGCCATCGGTCAGAAGTGGTGTAGGGGCTCCTGCTTTGGTGGGAGGTTGGACTAGGTGACCTACAAGGTCCCTTTCTGTTATTCTGCCCTGTTAAGAATTTGTCAAGAGATTTTAGCCTTTGAAAATGTTTTAAAATTTCTTACCTCCGTGATATGAAAGCAAAAGCTTCATGGGTTGGAAAATTGCCCCTGGTCATCTATTTGCATTTGTGGAGCAAGTCCATACTTGCCTGCTTGGAAGGCGCTCTCGGTGCTGGCGTTAGAGGGCAGCAGAGCCTTGTTTTTACTTCTTCAAGGAGGCCAGAGAAGGAGGTGGCACCATTCATTCTGCCAAGCCCTCGTGGAGGGAGGGGCCCAGAAGTCTGGGTCCCTGGGGTCTCTGCAGAGCAGTGGTTAAGGCTGGAAGAACTACTGGGGAGGAATGTGGGCATGGATACAAAAATGGAGAAAAGGCCTCCAACATCAAAATGCAAACATGCTCCAGGATGCCATCCCTGCAATTTCTTGTCCCAGATGGGACTGCCAGATAGCAAGTTTATCAGCAAGTGGCTGCTGCCACCCGGCTAGACAGTTGGCAGAGATTCCTGGTTGTTAATGCCAGATCAACATCAGCTAGGACTATAACGTGGCAGGTGGCAAGGAGGGAGAATCAGGCTGGCCGCCTTCCTATACCAGGGGTCTGCAACCTTAAACACTCAAAGAGCCATTTGGACCTGTTTTCCCACAGAACAGTAAACACCGGGAGCCAATAATTTAACAACTGGTGTGACTTGGGCATGGCCAACTCGACATCACTCATTCCCACCCAGTCACCTCCTGCTCTGGAAAAGGGACTGAGTCTCCATCCCTCGCCATCACCCTTACCTTCTCAGGCCATGTGAGGAGTGATGGGGGTTTTGGGGGAGACAGTGGTGGGATCAGCCGACAGGGAGCCACAGCAGAGGGCCAAAAGAGCCGCATGTGGCTCCAGAGCCACAGGTTGCAGACCCTTGTCCTATACCATGAAGTTTGCGAGTGGATTTCACTGCCCTCTTGGTGAGAACAGATCCCGCCCCCTCCCTTTGCTTTCAGTGCCCCAGTGCAGCTCATGGGCAGGTGAAAAAGATCCTGCCTCTCTTCGGTGGAACTGCCTTCTCTCCCCACAGAGAAACCACGGCCAGCATTCCCAGCAGACTTGCAGGTGCACCATGCGGCTTCGGCTTCTCCATCTCTCGTTTGAATCCTTGCCAATGGCAGGGCACAGCCCTCTGCATGCCCTGCCCCGACCAGCCTCCTGAAGGAGTCTCGCCGACGTGACAGGCCTTGCTGGTGCCGCTGCCGGTTGGCAAGGAGAGCCTGCTGCTCGTTCCCAGACAGACGTGTCAGAACCTTGTGCTTGATCTGGCACGTCGTTCCCGTGATGGCAGCAAAACCCAGAGGCGCTCAGAGGCACAGCTGCCAGTTTCTGTCCGTGGATTTCCCAAATCACTCCTGGCTGCTTTCCCCAGCATTTATAATTAAAAGGGGGGGGGGGGTGGGGGGGGGGAAATCTCTGCCAAGCCTGAAGCAAGGAGCACAGAGAAGGGATTCCTCTTTGCTTGAGCGAGCAGACCCGTTCTTCAACTGAATCTGGAATCCTGCCTTAGATGATGTGGCCTGCACCCTCCTCCGATGGGGTAGCAGAAGGCCAGACTGTGGGAAAGCCCGGAGGGGAAATGATTATTATGCTCATTGTCAGCTTGGAGGAAAAAGGTATCATTACACCGAATTCTCAGCCAGAAGTTGCTCACAAGGATCTTCTCCTCCTCTGACTCACGGACTTCAGTCAGACTCTGGTATCTTCACTGTGATGGATGGGACCCATGCACAGGAAAACTCGGCTGCTCTCCACACACACACACACACACACACACACACCCCGCTCCTCCTTGACATCTGCTCATCCTGTCAGGATGCACATCTTCTTTGGATTAACCGCATGAGACGCTCTAAGGAACACGTTGGATGGGGAGGGCAGCATAACTCTGTGTAACACCCTTTGGGTTCACATTCACGCTCGCACCAGTTTTCTCCTAGAACCACAGTGCCTTGAGGCCAATTTCTTCCTTTCTCAATTCTCCCGGTAGACGTTGCCTTTTCCTTGCTCTCCTTTTTAAACACGCCTGCTAGTGGTGGTGGAGAGATCCCAGTTTTTGTACAGGAATTGTAGAGGAATTATCTCTGTTTAAAACAGAGCTAGCATTTCATTTTCATGAGAGCAACATCCCTTGATCCAAAAGCTGTTTCCCCTTCATGGCGGATTTTCAGGACTGGCTGAAGTAAAACAAAGACCTCCCTCCTTCTCCAACCAGCCTCCATATTTGGAGAAATTCATGCTTTGGAAAGGGCTGGTGGGGAGACACACGAAGACTCTGCAATGTCTTTGGCTTTTATAGTC
This sequence comes from Pseudonaja textilis, assembly GCF_900518735.1. The sequence continues at coordinate 14,155,465 of NW_020769327.1, forward strand.
CAACTTTTATCATCCCCGGCCTCCCTTGCAATGCCGCTCCATCTTCCCATATCGATCTCCCAGAAATTATCACTGATTAGTACAGCTAATTATTATTATTTTTTGCAAGCATCCCTTGGCCTTGCAGCAGATGAACCAATGGTTGGAGTCCATATATCTTGAAGTGAAATGTTGCGGGGAAGACCACAGATGCTCAACTGGGACTTGCCTGCCTTTCTCCTGCAAATCTGTCCTACTCTTTGCCAGCCAGCCAACTAGCCAGACACAACCAGATCAGTTTCTGCACTTCCTTATAGGAAGACCCTGCGTTCTCCCTCCCGGACTCCTCTGATCAGCAAAGGAAATCTTTGCCCAGGTAAAGGACACCTCGGATTCTAATAGCAGCCTTGATTCCACTGACGGTCCCCAAGCTGAGAGCCCATTGATTGCCAGTTAAAGTATTTGATCTAATGCTGTTCTTCGAATTCAGAATGAAATGCACATTTGAGCAGCTGAAGGTTTGCCTGCTTCTGCAATTGGCATGGTCCCCCGCTAGTGCATGGGAATCCAACCAAGGCCACTTTTAAGACCTGTGGATTTCAACTCCCAGAATTCCCCCAGCCAGGAGAAGTTGAAATCCACAGGCCTTAAAATGACCGTGGCTGGATTCCCGTGCATTAGCAGGTGACCGTGCCAATTGCAGAAGCGTGCAAACCTTTACCTGCTCAAGTGCGCGTTTCATTCTGAATTTTAAAAGCAGGTTTTAAAGTGGCCAAGATTGGGTTAAGTGGCGTGTTTGCAGTTGGGCTCCTGTGTGCAGTCAGAGTGGTTAAGTGAAATGTGGGCAGGACTCTCAGGCGCTGGACTTCCAAGCACCATCTGCCCTGGGAGTAGAAGAAGGGTGTTGACGTACCTTTACCTTCTCACCGATGCAGACTTTGCTTTGAGCTTCCGACTCTTCCGTCTTCCAGCCAACCTGCTCTCCTCCCACTTGCCAGCCTCCTGCTAAATATAGCTCTTTGCTGCCATTAGAGCCCAGTGCTGCAGGCCGCTTCCTTTACTGCTGCTTGCTAAGAGATCCAGCCAGCTGTGGCTCTTCCAGCAATGAGTCTTGCTTGGGCTCACTCCAGCAGCAGAAGGCAAAGACAGGCGATGGGCATCTGAAGGACAGACGGGTTAGGTTTCTGAAAACCTGGAAAAAAAAATGGCTGGCGGCTCTCAAACTTTGCCTGAGTGGCTGTCTCTCTCGCCCCACTCAAGGACGTGCTTCCTTGGAGGGCAAAGGCCATGAAATGGGGAGTGCCTTCCTGCACCCCTCAAACCTTTCCATTAAGGCGAGCAATGCCTGGGCTTTGAAATCTCCCCCTTCATCTTGCCTGGTCCTGGAAACTGATCCACCGGGAGACACGATTCCAAATCCCCGAATTCTTCTGTCCTTGCCCTCTGTGGATCTTCTCCTCTCTGGGACCAGGGATGGACAGCTGAAAGGGAATTGACTGGACCACTCTGGGCAACTGTTTGCAGTCACAGAAGCCACTCAAGGCAGCCCTTGCTCTAAAAGGGTCCACATTGTACATGATCTTGAGAAACCCAAGACTGGTGCTGCCTTTGTGATGTTCTTTGGGCTGAGTGAGGCCCTCTCCTCTCCAAGTGTCAAATGGGAAGGCCGCCTTGAAGCCCCAAAGACTTTTTTTTTTCTTTCAAATCAGGCTCTTCGGTTATTTTATGGGGATATCATTGTACGAATCTGGGAACAGAATCAATGTGTTTATGAACTGTGCCAATATCGGTGTAATCACAGTACAAATGTAATAGCAATACCACTTATATTCCATTTCACAGTGCTTTACAGCCCTCTCTAAGCAGTTTATAGAGTTAGCATATGGTCCCCCCAACAGTCTGATTCCTCATTTTACCGACTGAGGAAGGACGGAAAGCTGAGTCAATCCTGAGCCGGTGATGTTGTGGGTCGCTGACAGCCGGAGCAGATGGCAGCAGAAACAGACAGTGGGGAAGAGCAGTCTGGGAGTCTGGAGAGGACTTGGACGAGGGTCCTGCATCTGATACAGAGATGGGCCAGGACCATCTGGGAGTGGGTGCTGCCTTTGGAGCCTTTGGAGTCTGGCAGCAGCGAGGCAGAGGACCCAGGGGAGCCTGTTCCCAGTGTGCGTGTGCACAGAGCTGCTGGAAGGCGAAAGCAGCTGAAACAAAAGGGGTGACTCAGGAGTAAGGCTGGGCGGTGATTGCCTCTCCCATAAGGTATAAAGGTCAGGCCAAGAGGATGAAACCTTTGCAGGAAGCAAAGTAGTTTGATCGGTTCAGAGTCATCCTTGAAGCTCTTTTGTACTTCGGTTGGTTTCTTTTCTACTTCATTTGATACTTCTGTTTTTGGCAACACTTCACAGAACTGAAAGGTGGGTGCTTATCTCGAGGGACTGTTTGAGATTCATTATCGGCTGGGAATGAAAACAATTCCCAGCATTGCAATAAAATAAGTCTTGTTTTTAAAATAAGCCTGTGTATAATTACGGTCTAGGAAGCCTTAGTCAGAACAGGTGAGACTCAAAACTCCTGAAGTGAGCAGTGAGTTAACCTGCAGTACCACATTCTAACCACTGCACCACCACGCTAATACAGAAGCTCTTGACTTACGACCACAGTGGAGCCCAGAATTACGTAAGTTGTGCCATGTGATTGTGACTGAATTTACAACTTTTACTGTGGTGCTTGTTAAGCGAATCCCTTGTCTGCGATGAGTGTTTGTTGCCATAAACCAGAAGAAAGTGCTGATTTTGGTGGGGAGGAGAGGAAGCCTTGTAAATCATCAACCAAGCTTTGGCTTTAGGATGCTACAAATGGCTGGAAATGCGGTGTGTGTGTGTGTGTGTGTGCCGAGGGCTGAAAATGTGAACGTATAGCTACAAGTTGGGGGGGGGGGGTTGGTCAGCGTAACTTCAAATCCTGGTAATAAGTAGTCCTGGGAAGGTATGTCAGAACTTCCAGTAGTCACTAAGCAGCTGACATAAGTTGAGGACTACCTGTTTAAACCATCATATTTTACATCCAGTGGAGAACCAAGTTAATCTTTGCTAGCCAAAAATCAGAACGCCCTTTTTTTATTCATAGGCATAAGCTTTGGCGAAAAGCCACTAGCACAGACTGGTGGTCAAGGCTTTGCAGCTGCTCCATCGCTTACATTTGACCCCTTTGCTAAGAAAGTTATTGATCTGTTGTTCCTTCGCTGATGAGCCTGCCAACCCCCCACCCCCTATCACCCCCCCATGGTCTTCTCTTGCTGCTGTGCAGCTCCTGGGCCCTTTTGAGCTCCGCCCTTTCAAGCCTCAAGGACGGTTCGGCTTCCTGCAACTTTCAGTCCCGGCCCCAACCCTAAAAGCACTGATGGGTCGTTGGGTGCCTCCTAATTGAACAAGAACATCGACAGCAATCTGTCCTGTGGAGATGGCCCTCGCAAAGCAGTGCTGGCCTGAGGGACACGTTTTGCAATGAAGGAACGAAATTAACCGTGCAAAAAAATATATATATTATTTTTTCTTTCCCTTCTCTTTGCCGCTGTTCATCTCCACACTGGCATAGGCCGCAATCTGATCTCAACTCGCCAGCCATTGCTTTTCCTTCCTTCCTTCCTTCCTTCCTTCCTTCCTTCCTTCCTTCCTTCCTTCCTTCC
>NW_020769327.1:14166996-14183333 GCF_900518735.1 Pseudonaja textilis
ATCTATCTATCTATCTATCTATCTATCTATCTATCTATCTATCTATCATTGTGAAAACGCAACTTTTTGGAAGCCAAAATTAAATATTTTAGAACTTCCCAACATGCTGGCTGGGGAATTCTGGGAGCTGAAGTTCACACATTGTAAAATTGTCAAGGATAAGAAACACTGCTTTAAAATAAAAGGCAAGGGAGATTATCATGCCAAGAGCCACCAGACCTTTGCTTCTATTTCTATTTGACTCAAGGCAACACAGGTGGGTGTGTATATAAAGGGCCTTGACAAAGAGCCAAAATATCACACACCCAAGATAAGGCACTTTGTGGTTTAACCCTTGCAGGGCAAGGGAACTGACCAAGGAGTATCAAATCTGAGCATAAAACACCTCTCCAAAGAGCGGAGGGAAACTGCTGTGTGGATCCTCCATGCTGTGGCTTAGGAGAAGGAACATGTCTATCATAGGACACCGCCAAGTTCCAGAAGAAGAAGGCTGAGAGGGCCACGAACTCAGCCACGTGAAAAAAGGCTAAAACTGGGACTGCCAGGGATATATGCTGTTGCTCTCTTGCTGGTGCAGGAAGCCTTTGAGGGGGCAGAGGCAGGCACGATTATTCTGGAAGGCCTGGTGGTTTGATCTTGTTGGTGTCCTCAGGTCAAAAAAGTCCAAGAGGGATTAAGTGGCTTGATGATAATGCGTTAACCCCTTGTTGTGTTTTGTTTATTGTATTTTTCAGGATGTGATCTTTTCCAAGGGGGGATGCCTGTCAGCTTTGGAAGGCATATTAGCACCAGACTGCCACATTCTTAAGCCTGGGAAAATGGGAGGGGGGCATTTCTTGGAGCGTATGTGGTTATAGACATAACAGCATTCTTCTTCTAAGTCAAGGTCATGTTATTTCTGCACCTGGTTGAGAGGATGTCTCAAGTTGGGACAGATGGTGACTGGGGCATGTGATGTGATGATGGGTGCAGGGGACAGATTTGTAATTTTTTACTTATTGAAGGGAAACCCGGAACTTTCAAATTCAGGATTTCCCAGATGTGCCAGTTTACTACTCTAATAAAAGGAACCTTTGAGAAGATGTCTATCTCGGAATTATTGATTGGAGTTGAGGTTTTCTGCAACACTGACAGCCAAATCATCATGCTTACGTCTTCAAGTCTAGGTGTTGTGATTAGCCAGCAGCAGGTGCGGATGGCTGAGGAGAGGGAGGACTCAAATGAGGGGCCAGGACCATTAAGGAATGGACTGCTGCCTTCAGAGATTGTGGGGGCTGGTAGCAGTGATGAGGAGTTTCCTGAGGAGCCTGTGCCAAGTGCACATGTGCGCAGGGTTGCTTGCAGGAAAGAGCAGCTGCAGCAGCACGGGCAACTCGGGAGTAAGGCTGCAAGATAATGGCCCCTCCTTCAAGAAGACAAAAGCCAGATGTGAAGCGAACATTCTTTGCAGGAAGCAAAAACGTTTTGAAACTCCAGCCTCGTGGACAGTACAGTATCTTAAGTTGGTATTTGAAGACTCTTGTGTTGTGAAATATTTCTTGTCTGTTATTCTTGGCAGACTCACACAGTTTTGGCGAAGCTTGTGCTTATCAAAGTTAATTAGTTTGCAGCAGCCTTTTAACCGGGGGTTGATGTTTGTTTTATTGGAAAAGGGTTTGGGTCAGAATACTAGGATGCAGTGATCTGAAATCTGAACAGAATTGACCATGCTTGGGATCAGAAAATTTAGGTCACTAAGCAGTTAGGTCACTAAGCAAGACTGCAGCTTGTGACCTTCCCTGCTGGCTTCCCAAATGACTTTGCTTGTCAGAAACCAGTTGAGTAGATCGCAAATGATAATTGTGTGACTCCAGGACACTGCAAACATTGTAAATGCAAGCTGGTTTCCAAGCACTCTAATTTTGTTCTCCTGAGCCAGGGGCACTGCAATGGCCATAACTTCAGGGACAACTCTTGTCCTTTCATCCAGCACCATCATAACTTCAAAAGGTTATTAAATGAATGTAACCCGAGGACTCCCTGTAGTGAGAATCATAGAATTGAAAGGGACCTTGGAGGTGTCTAATGGAGCTTCTGCTCAGGACCATCAAACAAACTGGTTGTCTAATCTTTGCTTGAAAGCTTCCAGTGATGGACCTTTCATGACTCCAGGAAGCAGGTTGTTGAGTGGTTTCACAATATTCATGTTCAAGAAATTCCTCCTTATCTTGAAATCGGATCTATTTGTGTAAAGATTCCACCCACAGGTTCTCATTCTACCCTTGAGTATTTGAGAGATTAAATCTTCACCATTGGGACATTCCTTCACATGTTGGAAGATGAACCTCATGTCTCCCCACCATCTTGTCTCTATCCCAAACATACTCAATTCCTTCCAATTGTTCTGCAGGAGACTTCACTTCCAAGCCCCTGTCAGAATCTGATTCCGAGGGGGAGGCCAAGCAGCTGATGGGGTGGGAGTGTGGCTCTGTTGGCTGTGGAAGAAATTGGGGAAGTGTGGGCAGAGCAGGGGAGAGGTAGAGCAAGGCAGAGGGAATTCAAGGAAAGATCCAGGCCCACCCCCTCTTCATCCTAGGACACGCAGGGAGGAACAGAGAAGGGAGCAACATGAGTTGTGTGGCTTATGGGGGAGGAAAAGGCCCTGATTCCCTTCATTAGCTGCAGCTGGGAACACAGAGGTTGTGCACAGCAACTCGTGGGAAGAAAATTGTGGGTTATCTTTTATGGTCGAGGCGTATCTGGATTCCTGGCTCTTCCCAACTGTCTGTGTTTTGTTGGCCTTTGAAGTCTGCAATTTCTTTTCCTGCTCAGTCCAGTTCCAGTGTGGTTTGTGTGGATTTTTATTTACAATTTATATGTACTTTGTTTTTGGACTGAATTTTCTCCACTTAAAGACTTTTCTTGGGATAGTTTTTTCTCCAGCCGAAGGTAACTGGACATTGGGGACAAAGTTTGAGGTATTAAAGGGACTTTTCTTACTTATGTGACTGTGTTGCCTTTGTGCCACGCCCTTTTGGGTCATCACACTTCACTTCCAAGCCCCTGACTGTCTCTGTGGCTCTTCTCTTCCCAATTCCTCACCATAGAGTTGGGCTTTTGCATCTATGAATAATGGCCACAGAAGGAAAACCATGATAGCACCCATTTTAAAAATGCCAATTTTTCACGACCAACTTAGTCCACTGCAAGTGTTGCCACTGTCCATTGCTCTGGTGTTTGGTCGCATTGACGCTGGAGACAGAAAATAATGGAAGACCCAACAGCTCTTGAAAAAATCAGAGACGTTTTCGGAGCTGGTGGATTTGGAAAGGGAAAAGAATGACTCCTGTTGTGTGAGGTTAAATGAGGCTGACTTATATTTAGCTCTACATCTGTTTTGTTATGCTATAGTTCTTCTAGATCAGCATTTCTCAAACTTGGCAACTTTAAGATGGCTGCACTTCAATCCCCACCCATCTTGGAGAATATTTTTGGACAGAAGGTCAAAAAAGTCACGATGGTAGCTGCAGTTGTGCTGTCGAAGCTCTGCCCCCTTTTAAGTGCTTCACAACCTGTAAGAAAGGGCACGGTCTTGGATTGCAGGATCGCAGCTGCCATCTTGGATTTTTATTTTTACCCTCCCTGTGAACATCTCACACAATTACCGTCACAGGTCCTCCAAAAATGGCCAATGAAAAGGACAATTATATATGCAGCTATGGTGCACTCAGATTCCAGAAGTCAGTTAAAGACACAGCGATAATTACCTGGTGAATCTCAACATTTCGCATTGTTGATGTCTTCACAAATTGGTGAAGGAAAAAAAAGTGATCTTAAGAAAGAAAGAGAGCTTTGAGGGAAATTCAGAAAATGAAACACATAAAGAATCTCAACCATCTACTAGGATGTATATATAAATTACTTGTTAAAACTTGACCAGGATAGAGAATTAACAATCACAAGTAGATACAAAATTTAAAAGATAATTGCAATACAACAATAGTAAAAATTATGCAGGGAAAAAACAACAACAAAATTTACCCTAAGCTACATTTTGAGAAAAAAAATGGTATTAAATATTTACAGATGGTATATAACTCAGTAATGACAAAAATAAATCGTATAGTAAAAGATATTATGAATGTTGTGATATAAAAAGAATATTCCATTATATTTGGTTATGTAAAAAGAAAACAACTCAAACATACTGGAAGAAATACAGAATAAAAAAAGTCTCTTTAAGTCTTAAAAATAAAGTTTGAATTGAATCTTCCATTTTTATATAAAAATAGGATTTCTTCTGGAACACATAAATTAAAAAAAAATCACGATCTATTGAGATGTAAATCGATGGCACAAAGACAAATATTAAAAGAAACATTTTGTCAAAGGTACCAGACTGGGAAGCCCAATTGGAAATACGCAGCAAAGCCAAAATTAAAAATCCACATTCAGAAGAATATCCTCACCAAGTTTAATCTGGAAAAGCTGCTTGTGTATCACACATCATACAATGAAATGAACTTAGAGACTGGTTTTTAAGGGGGAAACAATTAACACAAGGACTGTAATCAGAAATAATTTTTGAATGTTTATAAACATGTTGATTATAATTATCATTTGGTGCTTAAGGAAGGGGGGAATTTTGAAATCAAGTGGTATTTATTTATGTATTAATCATTTTTAAAAGAAGAAGAAGAAGAAAAGAAAACGAGCAAACCAAAGGAAAATAGATGATACAGAAATATATCATCAGTAAGCAGACAAAGGAATTACCAAGATTAGTTTATTTGATGATAATCTTAACCACAAAAAAACAAAATACAGTTTGCATAGACATTTGATATTATGTTGTGCTTCTGATATCAATTCTTTACAGCAGACAATTCTTGGTATCCATTTATGCTCTAAATATTTTACATTTGCCTTGTGTAATATTTTGACTGGCTGGGTCTAGCACTTCCCCTGCATTAAGGAACCTCATCCTTTCCCAGAGGGGATGTGGAGCCCCCGCTCTCCTGAACTCCCATAAAGTGGAGGGGCAACCTGACTCTGCGGCCTTGCTGAGGGGACACAAAGGCCCATATCAACGTGGGTCTGACGAGCACCATGGAGACCCTCCTCCTTCACCTTGATTAAGTGGAATGTTTGATTTCTTTGAAATTTTACAATGCTATATAATCTTACAGTTTTTAAAAATGTTTAATCCTAAATTAAGATTAACATTTTATTATTAATTTCCTATGTGTTTTATATCGATTAGATTGTACACTGCCCAGAACCGCTCCTTGAGGGAAATGGGCAGTCTAGAAATATGCAATATAGCAATAGCACTAGCACTTAGACTTATATACCGCTTCACAAGTGCTTTTACAGCCCTTTCTAAGCGGTTTAGACTCAGCCTCTTGCACCCAACAATCTGGGTCCTCATTTTACCCACCTTGGAAGGACAGAAGGCTAAGTCAACCTTGAGTCGGTCAGAGTTGAACTCCTGGCAGTAAACAGAGTTATCCTGCAATGCTGCATTCAAACCACTGCACCATCATGTCTCCTTCCTTCCTTCCTTCTATCACTTAGACTTATATACCACTTCACAATGCTTTACAGCCCGCCTCTAAGTGGTTTACAGAGTCAGCCTTTCCCCCCCAACAATCTGGGTCCTCATTTTACCCACTTCAGAAGGATGGAAGGATGAGCCAACCTTGAGCCTGGTGAGATTCGAACTGCTAAACTGCAGGCAGCTGGCAGTTAGCAGAAGTAGCCTGCAGTGCTGCGTTCTCACCACTGCGCCACCATGGCAGATCAACCTCTGATTCAGACAAAACAGAACCTCACCACACCAAAACTGCTTTCTTATTCAGAGCTTTGAACCTCCTGTTCTCCCAGGAGATGCAAGAAGAGACTCCTAGCAGCTGTTCTTCAGAATCAAAGGCTGCACATTAACAGGATGCATTCTCCTTGCCTGATGCACCAGGCTCTTTCTGATCTTGTGCCCCAAGAGGGTTCAGCTCCAAGGCGCATCCCCTATACAGCCAGCTCAAGTCAAGAAAAGCATCAGCACACTTCCAACACAGGCACATAGCCAGAAACGTTAAAGGATGGAAAGGAATATTTTGGGAAGAGCTTAAAATCAAACAAACCAAGCAGCTGAATCAATGCAAAATGGAGTCCCACTATTTCATATTCTCTCGTGGGGTTCAGGTCTTCTTTCTGTACCTGTTCGGCCATTCTCCTATCTGTGCCCTTCACTCTCCTAAATAGCACGGGAAACCATATTCAAGGTTGCATTGCTGTGGCAACTGCTAGAAATGTGATTTGGGGACTTAAGTATGAACTGGATTTTTCTAAATCTTGCTACATTTTTGTTTGAAATGAATTGTCCACATGACCTCAAAAAATAAAAAATCCTGAGGTGGGAGATACTTCCAATGGTATCGGATTACCTGCATGATTGCCCTTGCAATTATGTGGGACAGATGGGGAGGAAGCTAACCACCAGATTACAAAAACACAATGGAGAGGTCAAACAAGGAAAACCCGAACTCATTGGCAATCTCACATTGCAATAAACAAGGAATACGTTCAATTTTGCTGCAACTAAGATTGTTGGACTAGCAGGCACAAAAACAGCCAGGGAAGTGATTGAAGCCTGTGAAATGGGCCTCTTGACAGTCAGTAGGAGTGCTGATTTACTCCCAGCTTATCAAGTACTTAAGAGGTAAGTGCTTAGTAGCAAAAGGAAACAACAGCCCACCACTTCATAGCCAATCATCAACACCCCAACCAACATTTTAAAAGCCCCACACAACAGGCACCATATAAATAACACACACAAAATAACTCAAAGCATTACACTCTGCTAGAGAGGAGTTGCCTGAGGATGGGCTCCAGCATGAGTCCAAAAGCTCAGAAGATTCAATCTCTGGTCCTGGTGGCCGACCCAAATTGGATCCTGCAACGTTATCCTGGGACATGGCTTCATTGGTGAATTTCTGTTTGTCAGGGAGACATAGGGTATAACAATGATAATAAATGGCATTTATTAAGGCATCCAGAATTGAAGATTTGTCATGGATATTAATTATGGTATATTGGAAAGGCCAAGACTGGATGTGGTTTGAGCCATGGTTTGCATTAATCTGTTTGGTTTGTTTTTCTGGCAAAGACAAGAAAGAGGACTTGGGAACAGTCTGGTCAAATTCTCCCCATTTTAAGCACAAATTCCCACACATTCTCTTTTACTTGTTATTCCTGTTGCAAATTTTAATCTTCAAAGACATATGGGCTGGCTGAAAGGCTAACTATTACTTTCGTGTGCTTTGTCAGTATTGGTATCACTGAAAGCTTAATTACATTTTTATCTATTATTTGTTTGCCTCAATATTATGGCTATGATTATATTGTTGGAGCTTTTCATCTAAAAAACTGAAATGAAGCAGGAGAATGATTTATTGGTTTCTGCCAATCCAAGAACTTCTTCATTGCTAATCCAACCTTTAACAACCAAAATGATGCCTATTGTACATACATGGACATCACCAGATGGAGTAGTACAGGCGGTCTTTGACTTAAAACCACCATTGAACCCAATGTTTCAGTTGCTAAGTGAAACATTTGTTGATTGAGTTTTGAGTTGATAAGCAAATCAGTGCAATTGTTAAGTTAGTAATCCTGTTGTTAAGTGAATTTGGCTTCCCCATTGACTTTGCTTGTCAGAAGGTCACAAAATGTGATCACATGATCCCAAGATACTGCAACTGTCAATAATTATGAACCAGTTGCCAACTGTTTGAATTTTGATTGTGTGATCATGAGGATGTTGCAATGGCCATTAAGTGTCCAAGATTGAATTGAATTATTTATTGTCATTGTAGGTATATACACAGTATATATACAACGAAATTCACATCACACCCAGAGACCAGACCTAACACACATACACACATGACAATCCCGAAACATCCCCACCCACCCACCAAGGTTCCCCGCCCACTAAAAATACACAATGGAGACTGAGTGGAGCAAGTTTTAGGTTTCTGGGTATTACCCTAAAAGAGGACCTGACCTGGGGTGCTCACATTGCAGCCCTGGTCAAAAGGGCCCAGCAGAGATTATACTACCTGAGGCTTCTCAGAAAATAACAACTGAATGAAAAACTGCTCGTGACCTTCTACTGCTGCACCATAGAGAGTATCTTAACTGACTGCACCCGTGTATGGTTTGCCAATTGCACAGTGGCAGATAGGAAAGCATTCCAGAGGGTTAACGTCATTGCCCAGAAGATCATGGGTTGCCCTCTCCCCTCTTTGGAAGAGCTTTATAGCTTCCACTGCCTTAAGAAAGTTCAAAACATTCTCAAAGATCCATCTCATCCTGGGAACCCTTTTTTAAAACTATTAGCATCTGGCAGACGGTACAGGATAATAAAAACAAGCACAAATAGGCTGAAAAACAGCTTCTATCCCAGGGCAGTAACTCTTTTGAATTCTACTGTATAGTGCAGTGTTAGTGCGGTGTTGGGGGGTTTTCGGTTCAATGTGTGGAGTGTGAAGGATTTGTGTTTGTGTTTATTTTCATAGTCATGATGTGCACTGAAGATGGTGTTTGATTTCATTGTACGAGGTGCAATGACAATAAAGTAAACTAAAAACTAAAACTAAAAGAGGATCCACACAGCAGACCAAGTTCAACAGCTCACTGATGGTGGTCCTTAAGTTCATTGTTAAGTGCAATTATAGCTCTCGGATAAAAACTGTTCAGAAAACATGTGGTCAGAGTTTTAATTGATCTGTATCTTCTGTCAGAAGGCAACAGAAGGCAAAAATGGTCATAAATCACTTTTTTCAGTGCTATTATAACCTCAAACAGTTACTAAATGAACTGTTATAAGTTGAGGACTATCTGTACACAGAAATCAGATTGACTGTGTTTTGGTACAAGCTGGTGGAGAACAATACAACAATAAAGAAAAGGCCAAGGCCTGACCGTGAAACAGATCACAAATTGCTCATGTGTAAATTCTGTTAATCTACAGGTTAAACTTGAAAAATTAGAATATCATGCAAAAGTTCATTTATTTCAGTAATGCAACTTAAAAGATTTGGGGTTTTCATGAGCTGTAAGCCATAATCATCACAATTATGACAAATCACAGTTTGAACTATCTTGCTTTGCATGTGATGAGCCTATCTCATATATTAGGTCCACCTTTTAAGTTGCATTACTGAAATAAATGAACTTTTGCCCGATATTCTAATTTTTCGAGTTTCACCTGTAGCTGTGCTGCCAAAAATTCACTAAGTTCGATCATGTGACTTGGGGGGGGGCAGGTTGCATAAATGAGGAACTATTCTTGCTTCTTTAACACATTGCCACATAGAGATTTCCTTTCAGCTGCTGCTGGGCTAGCCCCATTTCCTGTGGTTGAGCTTTCTCTCCAGCTGTTTTACCGAAAACCATTCCAGTTCTAGTTCTTGCAATATTCTGAAGGTTCTTTGGTGGAATTCCCCCACTTCACTTTCTTTTTCAGTCCAGGATGTCAGGTCCCTAGAAATCCCCACATTGGGCAAGGCTTGTCAGAAGCTAAGCATGCTGCATCAGCTTTCCAGCAGGGCCTTATTTCCAGAAGATGACTTTTGCTGAAGTGGCAGGAAGAACTGGAAAGCTGCCTTGTTCACTGATAGACATGGACAGCAGGGAACCAAAAAGTGAAATGATGGAAGCGTAGGGAGTGGAAAGGTGAGCTGAGGACAGGTCAGAAGCTAGGAAGGCTGGAAAGGTCTTGGCCAGTGTTCCTTAGTCTTGGCCACTTGAAGATGTGTGGACTTCAACAATTTCTCTTCTACTTTTCTGGACCTAATGGGTCACTGCTAGAAGTGGTATTCAGCAGGTTCTGACCAGTTCTGGAGAACCGGTAGTGGAAATTTTGAGTAGTTCGGAATTTTGTTGAGCAACGGAGATGTTCTGAAGGAGCAGTCTTGTCTGTTTTCTAAACTCCCTAGCTTTCCCCACCAATTATCCATTATTTTCATTACCACCAAAAATCCACGAAGGAGAGAAAGATGGACTGGTGTGTGTTGGAGGCAGAAGCCAAAGAAGCCAGAAAAAACAGTAAGAAAACAAAAGAGGAGGATGAATAGAAGACAATGATGACTGTGCCCCCAATGAAATTCAACAAATGACCCAGAGGGATTGCACAAGATAAGCTACAACTGAGAAGACCCAATTATTTTGTGTTCATAATGCTCAGAATTGCCCATTAGAAAATATCCTGAGGGAACTACAAACTATCATGTTGAATTCAGATCTCTCTTTCTCTCCCACCCTCTCTCTCTCCCTTTCCCTCTCCCTCTCTCTCTCTCTCTCTCTCACAGACAGACAGACAGACACCTTGAACTCCAAGTGTGTTCTGGAAAGAGAATGAGATTGAATCACTTCTACATAACTAGCATACAGTTGGTTAAAATAATTTACCGCTTTAATCAATACTCATTCATTCATTCATTCATTCATTCATTCATTCATTCACACTGGAGAGCCGACCCCTCAAGACCTGAGCATCATGTAACAGGCTGAGCTCCCACCTTCACCTAGCTCCTGTCCACCTAATAGTTTGAAAGCGGGCAAATGCAAGTAGATAAATAGGTAGCAATTCAGTGAGGAAGAAACAGAGCTGTGGTATTACGCTGGCCATATGACCACAGAAACATCTTCAGACACTACTGGCTCAATGATCCTTGAAACAGAGAGGAGCGCAGTCCCCATAGTCAGTTAGGACTATCAGGAGTAAAATCCGAGTAAAGTTCATTTCCCTTCCCTCCCTTAATTAATTAATTAATTAATTAATTAATACTCATAAAAGGGAGGGCTAATTCTGGCTGCACCAACACAACTGAACATCCTGGGTCTTACTCATGGGCAAATGCTGATCAGCCAGAGCCAAAAAAAATTGCCTTCTAGCCCATAGCTATTATGGGTAACAGAATGTACCATCTGTAACTGGGAATTAACTGTTCCAGGAAATAGTGACTATTTGGCTGCTAAGAGGAAAAACAGTGAGCAAAAACAATTTAGTGAAAATTTTATTCAAAAAGGTGATGCCTTTTTTGATCACCAATAATGTTATAGACTAACGACCATGGTGATTCACTTAATTACTGACAGACAAAAGGTTGCAAAATTGGGCATGGTCACATGGTGCCTCACTTAGTGACCAGCATGACTTACATTGACCATTCCAGGCTCAATTATGGTCGTAAGTCAAGGACTACCTGTACTTATAATTTATATTTATGGTTAACAAAGTCACAGAGCAGTGAAAGAAAGCAACATTTCAAAAAATCTACTGCAGATTCAGACATTCCAACATTATCTCTCATTTTAGAGTTGCTATGACCACGCTCATCGTTCAATTTCATCAAATATGTGTTCTAATGTAAGAATGAGCCTTTCTTTTCTTTTTTTCCTAAAAAACTTGTTCTGTTTTCCTCTGAGGGAATCTTCTTTTCTTTATGTTGCATGCCCAGAGATCAGCAGTATCTAAAACCAAAACTGTAATTGTGTGTGTGCTAGTATGGCAATAACTGATTTTGGAGGAGTATTAAATGCAATCTGAAATCAATTTACAATTTGCATTAAAACAAATACTGCAGTGTCCAAACTTGCACTAATCATGACTTATCTGTATGTCATGATATAGTTCAGGTTTATTTGAATAGTATTTTGTCTTGAAGAATTGTCTTTTAATTAGATCCTTATGAGCACTGCCTATATGAAGCTGGACTTGCTATTTTTAACAATCCAAATAATATTGACATTCTCATTTTCTCTGCTTTTACATTTCTAATTGCAGAACAAGCCTCACATCTTCCCTCCTATTAATAAAAAAAAAGATTTTAGCTTTCTTAATTTAATCTTTGGATATTTTACCATTTTATACAGTTTGCCATATGTTTCCTTATAGTGGATAATGGAATATTGGATGGAAACTGAACAAGGAGAGATTCAACCTGGAAATAAGGATAAATTTTCTGACAGTGAGAGCAATCAACCAGTGGAACAGTTCACCTTCAGAAGGTGTGGGAGATTCATCACTGGAAGCCTTCAAGAAGAGACTGGACTGCCATCTGTCAGAAATGGTGTAGGGTCTCCTCCTTGGGTGGGGGGTTGGACTAGATGACCGACAAGGTCCCTTCCAACTCTGCTAATCTGTATCTGTATCTACCTTAAGGCCCTTGGTGATGAAAAGCAATGTCTAAATTCCTCAATTAATGAGCAACAACATTGTACCAAAGAACTTAAGCGTTTTGTTATGTAAAAGTTGTCAGTGGGATTGCCTTTCCTTCACTTATCCTGCAGGATGGATTTGGAGCAGACCAGAGAAACAAAAAAAAAGTGCAATTTGTGCTTTCTACATCACTGATGAAGTAAGGAGTACTCCAATCACTCTGAATGGGTGGCATATAAACTTAATAAATAAAGTAAAATGATAGATGAGAGAGAGAGAGAGAAGGAGAGAGGGAGAATGAACATTCAGGGAGAAATTTAGCCGCATAAATTTTCTCTGTCCACACAGCCTATCTCGACTCAGCCTATCTCGACCCATTAAGCAGTCTGCAGCATTCAATCATGACCACAACATGATTGAAACTCTTAAGCAAGAGTTGTTTAAGCATTCTTAAATCAAAATTGTGTGTGTGTGTGTGTAGGTGCCCCAAGATGTGATGCAAAAAACATTTTGTTTTCTTGGGGTAGAGAAAGAACAGAGGCACCCTGCTGCTGCTGTCCCAGGCAGAGGGTCCTGGCTGGGGGCATCCAATCATTTACTGGGCTTATTCTGCTCGATTAATGGCTGAAGGGCAAGGGGCAATTTGCAGCAGTGAATTAGAGGTCAGAGCAGCGTCTCAACCTCAGCCATTTTTAAGACAGGTGGAAACGTGTGCAAACACAGATAGGGACTGGGGAATTCTGGGAGTTGCCCCACCCATCCTAAAGTAGCCAAGGTTGAGAAACACTGGATTAGGGCTTTGAAGCAGCAGGCAATGACTGCTAACCCTAACGTGTGTTGCATATACTGACGACCTGTCCCTTTCTTACACCCCTCTCCTCCCGGGCAGAGGCTCCTGTCCGCATTTCTGCCTGACCTGATGAAGCCAGGGGCCTCCAATCCCTGGGCAGGGTGGGGATGACCATGGGGACCAGCCCTGGAGCAAGGTTGCACGGCTCAACGGGATTCCCTTTTCTCCAAACCCCAGAGATGCTGAAGGCTGGAACTGCTGCGCTTCCGCAAAACAGCCCCAGATCCATTCTCGGCATCCAAGCCTTTTGATAGGGATTAATCAGAGACCACCTGGCAAATTAAGGATTTAAATGAACCTATCTCAAGAGCCCCGCCCCTCCACTTTGCCAAAGCAGGGAGTGCTGTACAAAGAAGGCAATGAATATATTGGGGGGGGGCTGTTTATATAAGGCCCCCTGCCGAGCACAGCATGCAGCTTGTATTTATTCATTTATTTTTGCTCCTCCAGCCCAAGAAAATGGCAAATCGCTTATTAAACCAGCGCTGCTTCCTTTGCCTGAAAGTAACTGGCCTCGAGGCAGGGCTTCAAAGGCAAAGGTTTCTGTCTAATCAGAGTTTGAGGTATGAAATCAAGGATCTGCATAACTGCCGTCCTCTTAACAAACCTTTCTTAGTCTCTCTCTCTCAGAATGGGTGTGTGAAAACAGTCAAGATGGCATCCATTGACCACAAGGCAAAGCCTTGTCTCTGTCTTTTTTTTCATGTGCATTGCAACTTATGTTCAAAGGGATAGTGTTGGATTGCATGGTCAGTAGATGCCACTTTGACTTTTTTTTGATGATGATGATGATGAGGGGGAGGAGGAGGGGGAGGAGATTATTTCTAAACCTCAAGAACATCAGGGTTATCCTCCATTTTAACTTTTTTTGGCCACACTTATTTTCTTTTTTAAGTTTTATTGGATTTTTATACATCAATACATGAACAATGTAGCCTCTGGGTATAATTCATTTTGATACAAACATCAATAATGATAATCATATAGTTGTTATATTAATCAAACTCATATAATCCTAGTATTAATATACTTGTTTTTTTTAGTTATTCAATATTTCAATGATCCATTTTAATGCCATAAGCATACATGGCAATACATCTTTCAACCTCTGATCTGTTCCATCGAATTATTACTTATATTCTGTTATAAAAACATTTTATCTGCTAATATTCCCCCTATTTCTTATTTCTACCTCTGTTCTAGGTTCTAATCAGGTCACCATTGATAATCCTAGAATTAATACACATTTATATTTAGACATAGTCCTTCCTTATTTGATTGTTCAAAGTCACAATACACCATTCAAGTACCAGTCTTCCTGTTATTTAAACATACCTAATAATACCATCTTTCTTTCTTTTTTAAATAAAGTTTTATTGAGTTTTAACAAAGCAAATAAAACATCTCATTTGATTACAGCATGGTTCCGGGTTATCATATTTCCATACAGACACAATTTCATATGCATATTCATCTTATGTATTCAACTTCATATCTTATTACTCTTTTTCCAACTTCTCACATTTTCTCCCTTTACTTCTCTTAATTTTCTTTTATGGTTATCTCATTTTCTTCTTATTCAATTGTATTTCTTTTACCTAAATTTTTATATCTTTTTATTCATTATACTTATACTTTTGTCTGTCTTGTTTACAATTTCATACGTTCTCTTCCAACATTCTTAAAAAGCAAAATTCCCCCTATGATTGCCAATCGGAGTGCAACACCTTTAAGTCTTATTGTTATTATCATGTGAAATCTCATGAAACATTAAATTTGTGCTTTTTAAAATTATAACATTCAAATTTCTAATATCGATTTTATATCATGTAAATTTCATCATTCAGACTCTGCTTGGTAATTCCCCTTGAAAATGTAAAAAGAAAAATCCTAAAAACATAGCAAAAACTATATATATACATATATAAACATTAGTAAACAAAACAGTTATTCAAATTCATTCTAGTACTGGTATGAGCCTTGTAAATCTTTCACGTTTCTTTTCAATATTTATCAATCTTTGAGAATAATTGAAATGTTTCCCTCCCTTCTTCATTATTACGTTAATTGTTAATAAGCCTACCATTGGATAGTCATACAGTTTTATCTTATAAATTATTTACTATTAATAAGCAAAATAATTATTCAAATTCATTCTAATAACTGGTATAAATTTCCTTATAAATATTTCACATTTCTTTTCAATATTTTATCAATTTTTAGAAACAATTGCAATGTTTCCCTCTCTTCTTTATTATTGCATTAATTATAAATAAACATACCATTACATAACAATACAGTTTTATCACATAGATTATTTATTTATTTCATTTCTAATTCAATACAGTATTCTCCTGTCACAACACTATCTTTTGTACCTTTGCAGAATCCTCACTTTTAACTTAATTTAGCCATTGTCTCTGTGTTTTCTAGCTGAGCAAATACCTTTAATCCTAGTACGTTTCCCCTTTTTCTTTATTTCCTGTTTTTGTCCCTCATAAGTTCTTTCCCTTTCTATCTTCCCCCCTTTTTCTCATCCATTTTTATACCCTTCTCTCTCTAATTTTGCCTTCTGTAGTTTTCTTTTCTGCTTCTCCTTGCTGCTATACTTCTTTTTCAGACTATTTTTCTTTTTGGCTGTTCCCTTTGATCTCAAACTTTTAACTCCTTTCCCCGCTTTTCCCCTTATTACCACACTTTGCATTATTTGATCATTGAAAATGGCTTCTTCTTTGTCCCGCCCTTCTTCTTGCTCTTGAAGCTTTTCCTTTTGCTTTTCATAGTTCAGGATCTCCATTTCAAGAAATTCAAATACGAAGCCAAAGGATCTTCCTCCCCTTTCTGCATCTTCTTTCTGTTTTTTAAGACTCATCTTCAATTCCTGCAAGAGTGATGGCATTTTAAACACTTTTGAACAACCACCCGATTGATTTTAAGTAAAAACAGAAAAAGAAAAAAAATCCAATGCCAAAACCTTTTATTTTAATCACCAAATGATCCCAGACTGTTCCCTCTTGTTTCTTTCTTTTACTTTTACTTTCCGTGGGTTACTCTATCTTTTAATAAGGTTTCAGTTACAATGTTTCCTTGGGAGTCTTTTCAAAGTTTCACTGTTAATTCTCTTTATTTTTCCAGGTGGCACTCCATTTTTTTCATTATTCCAAGTCCCACCCTTTTGCCTCCACTCTTCTCCTTTTTAGGGCTTTAAAATGACCAAAGAAAAATCTTTATTCTCCTTTTGACACTTAGATTTCAGCTTAAAGTTGCCTATTAGTGTCAAAA
>NW_020769327.1:14189987-14257608 GCF_900518735.1 Pseudonaja textilis
TCCTCCTCCTCCTCCTCCTCCTCCTCCTCCTCCTCCTCCTCCTCCTCTTCCTCTTCTTCTCCTTCTCCTTCTCCTTCTCCTTCTCCTTCTCCTTCTCCTTCTCCTTCTTCTTCCTTGGAATAGAATAGAATAGAATTCTTTATTGACCAAGTGTGATTGGACACACAAGGAATTTGTCTTTGGTGTAAAATACTCTTTAATGTACATAAAAGAAAAGATACATGCATCAAGAGTCAAGAATCATCAGGTACAACACTTAATAATAGTCATAGGGTACAATAAGCAATCAAATCATACTAGGAAACAGTCAATATAAATCGTAAAGATACTAGTGACAAAGTTACAATCATACAGTTACAAGTGGGAGGTGATAGGCGATAAGGAGTGATGAGAAGATTAACAGTAATAGTAGTGAAGATTTTGTAAAAACTTGGCAACTTTAAGACTTGTGGACTTCAACTCCCCAAATTCTCCAGCCAGCATAGTTGATAGAGTATATGATCATAGGGTTGGAAGGGACCTTGGAGGTCCTCTAGTCCAACCTTTGTTCAAGCCAGGGACCCTATACCAGAGGTCCCAAAACTTGACCATTTTAAGACTGGTGGATTCAAGTCATAGCTGGCTGGAGAATTCTGGGAGTTGAAGAAGTCCACAAGTCTTAAAGTTGCCAAGTTTGGTGACCTCTGGTCCTAAGTGTGAAAAATGGTCTTTTTTCAGTGCCATTGTAACTTTGAATGATCACTAAACGAACTGTTGTAACTCAAGGAATACTTGTATTTTTATTTTCCCCTTGAAAAGGTCTCTGACCTTGAAAATGTGTTGATAAGGACCTTACCTCAGCGGCAAAAGTTCCTCTAAGATACCTCTGCACCAAATGAGGGGCAAATAGCAGATTCTGGTAGAATCAGGATTCCTGGAATTAATCCAGTTGTAGAATTAGAATTAATTAGAATTCTTTATTGGCCAAGTGTGTAGCTCCTTATATACTCAACACAGCAAGGTTAGAGAAGAGGAATGTGTTCCATGCACAGATGAAGCCATTCAGAACAATTGATCGCCTCTGTGAAAAGCTGGGTGAGTCCTTACATCTGTTGTAGAAATAGTCCTTGACTTACAGTTACAACCATTCATTTAGTGACCATTTGAAGTTACAATGACACTGGAAAAAGTGACATGACCAGTTTGCACACTTACAACTGTTGGAACATTCCTGTGGTCCTAAGATCAAACTTGGGGTTTTTTGCAAATGGAACCTATTTATGGCAGTTGCGCTGTTCTGGAGCCATGTGATCATGATTTGCGACCTTCCCCAGCCAACGTCCAACAAGCAAAGTTAATGGGGAAATCCAGATTCACTTAAAGAGCACAGGATTCATTTAACAACGGCAGTGCTTCACTAAAGAACTGTGGCAAAAGTCATAAAACAGGGCAAAATTTACCCCAAAACTACTTTACTTAGCAACAGAAATTTTGTGCTCAATTTTGGACCTCAGGGACCACCAAAGTCATAATTTTAAATCCCGCGGACCACTGATATGAATTTTGACCGATAGTGGCTTGCTGACGTTGGTAGGAAAGTCAGTCCTATATTCCAGAGCTGCAGGAGTCACAAGACTGGCTCTTTGGTCATCCCAGAGCAGCTCCTCCAATCCAGGATAGGCTGGTATACCCGGGGGGAGGACCAGCTGCTTCGGGATGACCAAAGGGCCAGTCCTGTGACTCCTGCAGCTCTGGAATATGGGGACGACTTTCCCACCAACGTCAGCAAGCCACCCTGGGGAGGATTTCTCTCCCCCACCGTTGGTCTTACCTTCCAGTTCCAGCTCGCGTGGCTCTACTCAAGGTAAGACTTGCGCTTGCCATTGTGTTCCCATGCAGCCTGGATTAATTGCTTTGGCGGGGGGGGACATTTCTCTGGAGACCACCAAAATTTTCTCATGGACCACCAGTTGGCGACCACTGCTTTAAACCACTGTGTCTTAATTTTTTCCCCCTCAACTACAAGATGTTAAAAAAAAAAAAATCAAATCTGGAACTAAGGAGAAATCTGATCGTAAGAGCAATTCATCAGTTGGCCTCCTGGAGTTGTGGCTGCTCCATTGCTGGAAGTCCTCAAGAACAAAATGGAGGAGCCCTTTCTCCAGTCTGCAATAAGGCCTCCTGCCTTGGGCAGGGGTTGGATTACAAGATATCTAAGATCCCTCCCAGCCTTATTATTCTATGATTTCTAAGCATGGGCTTCAACTTGCCGAATTTCCCTTTCCAGCAAGCTGGCTGGGGGAATTGAGGGTGGCGCATTTTAACATTGATGAGATTGGGAACCACAGCCTTAAACCCACCAGTCCTTTCCCCCAGGATTTAACGTATCAGCTAGTAGTTGATATAACGGACATTCTTGCTTGTTGGAACTGTTACTTTATTTTCTTATTTATCAAGTTAAATCACTGGAAGCTTTCAAGAAGGGAGTGAAAAGCCACCCGTCAAAAGTGGCGTAGGGCTTCTTGGGTGGGGGGGGGGGTTGGACTAGATGACCTGCAAGGTCCCTTCCAACTCTGATTATCTGTATCTGTATATAGCCACTTATCTCATAAGAAGTGACTCTGGGCGGTGTATGATACTTAATTAAAAAAAAGTATACATTCATAAAAACATACATTTAAAAATGGAAAAATCAGCATTAGAAATGGAGATAAGATAATGTATTGAAATATTGATAATAAATAATGGAAGATTGCAATTCAATATGAACAACAGTATTATCAGAGCTACAGGGACTTGTTAAATTCATTAAATATGATTATTGATGTTTTATTTATGGTAAAAGGAAGGATATATTTGATAAATGATAAGAAGAGAATGTTTAACAGAGTTTAAAGCAAATAAGAGACAATGGTTAAAGAAAAATTTTATTCTTTTTAAACTTATTTTTCTTTTTTCTTCTTTCTCCAATACAAACAAAGATATAATTAAATTTAGAATAGAGTTGGAAATTAGAGAGAGGGGGAATAATGGAATATATGAAATGAAATTTGAATGATAAAGTGGTGATTAGTATAAAAATAATGTATTGAAATATTGATTAATTAAATAATGGAAGATTGGAATTTAATATGAACCAGAGTATTATTAGTAGAGTTACAAGCACTTGTCAAATGCATTAAACATGATTATTGATCTTTTATTTGTGGTAAAAGGAAGGATATATTTGATAAACAAAATGTTATACTAAAAAAAACTATTAGGGAATATTTTTGGAAAGTGTAGTGGCATAACTGAAAGGTAGAACTGGGATGGAATTGGGAGGCGGGAAATAATGGAATACACTTCTTTAACAATAAGATGATGTAAGAAAAAGAAAGGAAACTAGATTTGAATGAAGGTGATATTACGTATATTTGAATCACATGAGGATTGGCATAAAAGAACCAATACAATGAAACATAAGTGAATAGAAGACTATAATGAAATATAAAGATGTGTATTAATGTTACAATGAAATAAGATTGTTTAAAAAATAGCTGTTTAATAATATGTTAATGGATGTACAAGGAATTTGAATATAAGGATTGATATGCAAATAAGATACTGAAATATTGAAAATTAAGCAATGATCATTTTGGAAATAACAAATTTAGGTAGAAATACTATAAGTATATAAGTTTATTAAAGTCAAATATATGAAGTATTATTTTAATTGTATTGAAATGTAAAACACCCAGGTACCATATTGTTCATATATGGAGATGTATGCAAAAAATAAAAATAAAAATCTTTTACAAAAAAAAAGAAAAGAAATGGAGATAAGAAAAACTAAAAATACATACAAACTATTGAGAAAAAAAAAGCAAAAAACCCCAGCAACAACAACCAGAGACAACCACTAGATGGCAGAAAGGAATCCATTTTCTGAATCTCTTTGCTACCTCCTAGTGGTTGCCTAGATATGGCAGTTCTTAGACTTGGGAGGAGCAGGCGTGTCAACATTGAGGGTGCCCAGCATGGGCCTGCAAGCAGGACAGGGCTCATTACGGCACCTTTTCTCACACATAGAATGACATCAGCAGAGGAGAGGGGCTCAGCAGTTGAGTTACGATTTCTTTAAAAGACAGGATCTTCTTGTCTTTTCTGGAAAAGAGATTTCTTTCATGGTTACGGGGAGTCCGTGACTTTTGACAATCGGAACCAGCATTTATTTCCATTGTTAAGCGAGACAGTTGTTCAGTGAGTCACATCCAACTTTATGACCTTTTCACCACAGTTGTTAAGTGCCGTCTCTAAGTGAATCACATGGTTGTTAAGCAAATCTGCCTTCTCCCACTGATTTTGCTCGTCAGAAGCCAACTGGGAAGGTCCCAAAAGTGTCACATAACCCCGGGACACTGCAACTATTCCAAATAGTTGCTACTTTTGATCCTGTGACCGTGGGGGACTCTGCAGTGGTCATAAGTATGAGAACTGGTCATAAGTAACTTTTTAATGCCACTGTAAGTTCAAATGAGTGCTAAACGGGTGGTTGTAAGTTGAGGATTATCTGTATTTGCATTTTCTCAGATGAAGTTATACATATATGTGGGTACATATATATGTAGTTATTATACATATTTGTGGTTATACATATATGTGGGTACACATATCTGTACATATATATGTACATACATTTGTATTCATTTATTTATTTAGTCGTGTTTATGTAGTGTATATTGGAGGTGGTGGCCCTTTGAGAGCTTTATGCAACAAAAATTTCCTTTTAATGTAGGCTGATTAGTGCACTTTCAAAGTGACAATAAAGTTATTATGATTCTATTCTACATATGACTATCTAAAAGGGGATGAGGGAAATAAACCCTGAATCATAGTCTAAAATTACCTAATAGTAGTACCTCTTTCAACTCCCAGAATTCTCCAGTCAGCATAGCTGATAAGAGTATATGATCATAGGGTTGGAAGGGACCTTGGAGGTCCTCTAGTCCAACCCCTGTTCAAGCCAGAGACCCTAGACCAGGGGTCCCCAAACTTGGCCACTTTAAGACTGATGGACTTCAACTCCCAGAATTCTCCAGTCAGCATAGCTGGCTGTAGAATTCTGGGAGTTGAAGTCCACCAGCCTTAAAGTGGCCAAGTTTGGAGCGCTCTGGACTTTAGCTGGTCAGACCACCTCTCAGTCTTTGTTCTTTTTCTTGATTTTTGTTTGTTTATTTGCATTCTGCTTTTGGTATTTTCGCTGCAATCAAGTTCCTAAATAGCCCTCCGGATTTTAAGGTGATCACTTTATAAACAAGAGCTCCAGCCACTTGCCACAAAAAAGTATAAAAAACAAAAACCACCCACCCCTAGCTTTTTTGAACTTGGCCAAGAAACTTTGCCCCCTGGTCCTACTCTGGCCCTTTTTGGCTTTTTCACCAGAGTTATGGTTCTGGCAACTTAAAGGAAGAGTCTCTGCAGGCTGTGTGATCCAAGCAGCCCCGTCCGGGTGCCTGGCGACAGCTGTGAGCCGTGGGCTCTTCGTCCGTAACAGGAGAGGGGACAGCTGCAGGACCCCCAGCCACGCTTTCGCTCAGCCTGGATGAAGCCTGGATAAAGCTGGCTGCCCGTTGTCATTGTCTGAGGAAACAGCTGCTCCTATCAGCCAATCTTTTAATTCTACTCTGTAATCTTTACATGTTAATCTCTATTTCAAAATTAGATAGCTCCAAATGCTTGTTTCACTGCTCCCTCCCTCGCCTAGATTCAGGGCTCGTTTCAGCTCTTTTAGGGATCGGGGCAGAGGTGGGATTCAGCTGGTTCTGACCGGTTCTACAGAACCGGTAGCGGAAACTCTGATTAGTTTGCAGAACTGGCAAATTCTGCCTTTGACTGGCCCCACCCCCATCTATTCTTCGCCTCCCGAGTCCCAGCTGATCAGCTCGGTCTTCTTTGGTTGCCCTGCCCAGGAGAACGGAGCTGGAAAGCAGGTTAGTGAGGTGCGGAGGGAATGGGGATTTTGCAGTATCCTTCCCCTGCCATGCCTACCAAGCCATGCCCACAAAAACCAGTAGTAAAAAAAAATTGAATCCCACTACTGGATCGGGGGGGTCTATGTTCTTAGGTGTTTTGCACTTTTTGGGTTTTGTATAGTAGTTCAAACTTAGCACTTCTGCTTCTAGGGTACTTGCCCTACGGCAGTTTTTGCAATATGCCTTCCGGTCAGTTTTTTTGACTCCTGACGCTGCCTAGACAAGTCCCCTGTCATTGCCACGGCCTCTTTCCTAGGCCTGAGAGAAAGCCACCCAGCTGGCTTAATGCCCGCGATCAGACTAGAACTCAGGATCCCTGGTGCCAAGCCTGGGCCATTAACCACTACCCTGCACTGTCTTTCATTGAAGATTTACTTTCAACTTCTTTTGCATGTCTAATCTTCTTGAACCACTGCAATATATTTTATTGTATTTTATTTTATTTTACTTTGTTTTGTTTTGTTTTACTTAATTTTTTTTTTGTTGTTTCCTTAAAAAAATCCACCAGGCCTTGAATACAAGGACAGCAATACTGGTGCTTGCCATTTGATGCCATCTGCTCCAGCACCCCGAGAACAGTTTCTGTGCCTTAAAAGTTTCTGGGCTCCAGATTTGAACAATATGAGCAATATGCTCTTTTAAGGTTCCCTGGCCTCTTCTGGTATGATTACGTCTCTTATTGATTTAACTGGGCTAGACATTTGCATATCAAGTTAAACCAGTAGAGAGGAATTTGGAATTTCAGGCTCAGCCAGAGATGCAGAAAATCACCTTGTTTGGAGGGGCCCTGGTGAGCACAGAGTTAGGGAGACACGCAGGACAAGATATCATCCAAGTCTCTGCGAGGATGCACCATTGGCTCTTTGCCAGGTTTGGTCAGGTTAACAACCCCTGTGCATCAGGTATGGTAACTCTAGACTGCTGACAGCTCTTTGAGGTTGGCCGGGTCACAAAAGAGAACGCTGTGGCGATTTCAGGAATTCAACTGGATTGCTATAGGGTGATGCTTCCCAAAATTTGGCAATTTGGGGGGAAATAAGTGGATGTGCTGGCTGGGGCATCCTGGGAATGGAAGTTTATCCATTTTAAAATTGATGAGGTTGGGAAACAGATTCTAGGTTTCTCTCTGCCCCCAAATCAAGGCAGGGCTGTTCTGAGTTTCTTTCTCACAGTTGCTTCTCTCTCTATCTGGGCTGGAACTGCTTCTCCAATTCCCCTCATGGCTCTTGTACACACCATCCCCAAGGTCAGCTTTACATCTGCTTGGCCCTCCCTGTGCCCACCTTGGCTTCTTGCTCCCTACCTCTTCCACCTCTTGGCCTACCTAGCCAGGTGCAGCTGTTTGGCGTTCGAGCCGTTTTGCTTTGCGGCCTCATGTCTTCCCTGACCGCAACGGCTGAATATTGGCGGCCATTTGCTCCCCGTTCTAAAGTGAAAATATATGAAAAGGGCAAAGTTTTCCCTTAGGGCACAGAGTTCAACATGCCTCGTGCAAAACTAAATAAATAAAAATAAAGACTGCTGAACTCCTGGTGCCTTTATGGACATCCCTATATATTTTTCTTGGACAATCAAAATAGCCACTTCTGGGATGTACTTTCAACTTCCAGAGTAGCAGCTCTCACTCCAAGCCAGAGGTGGTCCTGCTTGGCTTTCCAAGATCCATCAGATGCTGCCCTCTGAACCTGGGGAGGGACATCCAGGAAGACTTGACCGCAACATGCATGACTTTGGTATGACTTATCCTGCACTAGTGGAGCCTTCCTCCCACAAAGATAAGCTGTTTTGTTCGGCCCTCCTTCCAGGGGTGGCATTTTACCGGTTCGGTCCGGTTCAGTTGAACCAGTAGCTCCAAGGATCAGCTGCTCTGACTCTATTCTGACCTTTATTTCCTGGTTCTGAAGCTCAACTGTTTCGCGCGGCATGGCTGATTGCCACCTGTCAGCTGTTGAGCACACAGGGAGAGTGCAGGGTTGCAGGAGAAGATGAGTGCGCACAAAACGTGTGCGCGCAAAGCACACCCACCAAACCACGCCCACAGAACCAGTGGTACAAGAAGTTGAATCCCGGCCCTGCCTCCCTCTACAACTAGTCCTTGACTTATAGCTGCTTGTTTAGTGACTCTTTAAAGATACAGCAGGACTGAAAAAAGTGACCTACAACTCACCCTCACGCTTACAACTAGTGCAGCATCTCCATGATGTGATCAAAATTTGGGTGCTTGCAAACCAGCCTGTATACACATTCACAGGGTCATTTGCGACTTTCCCAGCCAGCCTCTGACAATGGAACAAAGTCAATGGAGGAAGCTGGATTTGCTTAATAACTTCGTGGTTCGCTTAACCAACTGCAATCATTTGCTTAATAACCGTGGCACAAAATGTAAAATTGGGCCCAATTCACTTAACAACCACCCTGCTTTAAAATGTGGTCTCAGTTGTGGTTGTAAGTCAGCCTGTAATGGCAATGGGCTGACATTATAAACCATTTAGAGCAGGGGTGTCAAACTGGATTTCTCTGAGGGCCAGATCAGCATTGCATTACTTCTCTGTGAGCCGGCGGGAGGACGGGGGGGGGCAGGATGGGTGCCTCCTGCAACACCCTGTCGGCCAAAACGGGGTCCGGGGGACTACACACAACCTCCCCCCACCGTGCCTCATTTTCGCCCTCCATGGCCCCCTGCAGCACTCTGCTGGCCGGAAATGGGCCGCGTGGTGGCCCATTTTAGGCCCTTTTTTGGCCATTTCCAGCCTGTTTTTTTACCCATTTTCAGCCTGTTTGGGGCTCATTTTTCTGGCCTATTTTTCAGACATTTTTGGCCCATTTTTCAGGATGTTTTTGGCCTGTTTGAGCCCATTTTTCAGTCTGGTTTCAGCCAGCAGAGTGCTGCAGGAGGTCAAGGTGGGTGAAAACAAGGCACGGGGGGGGGGGGGGGGGGTGCGCACACACACACACCCCATTTTAGCTGTCAGAGGCACCATGGGCTGGTCCTTTGATAGTTCCAGGTTGGCCCCTCGGGTCAGATTTAAGTACCCTGAGGCCTGGATCCATCCTGGCGGCCTTGAGTTTGACACCCCTGGTTTAGAGAGGGCTATAACACAGGGGTCCCTAACTGGTGGGCTGAGAACTACTACCGGTCCACGGCCTATTTGCAACTGGGCCACCTGAGTGACTGGCTGATGTGTGTGTGTGCACACAGCCCCATTTGCACAAGCGTTGAGGGGACTCACAGCCCCACTCCACAGGAGCATTGCTGGTGCCCTCAGTCCCACTCGCACGAGTATTGCAGGTGCTTTTGGCAACAGGTGTTCACTCTCATGCCTGCCCCTCCCACAAAACTATCCCCTCTTTCCCCCCTCCCCCCTGCTCTTGGCCACCAATCCGGAAGATTGGCGAACTCTGCTATAAGGCACTATGAGGGGGGATATAAGTGCTATGCTATTTATTGCTACTTGCTGGTGCCTTGATTGCAATCCCAAACACCATCTTGATTTTTTTTTTTAATGTCGCCCCCTCCCCAGGGAAGCCCCCAGCTGGCAGATTACCGTCCAATATTAGCATGCCAGGTTCCCGGTGGCTCGGCTGTGCCTTTCTGGGTAGGGAGTCCAGAACTCTGTAACCTGAGCATGAAACAAGTGGACTTGTATAATCCAATAGGTTTCCACTCAGGTGAGTCTGCCAGGTGTCTTATCGATGCGCTTCCTGGACACTGTATCCCATAAACTTTATGCAAGGATAATTAGATTCTTTTCATGCCATGTGAATCCAACTCTAATGAGCTCTCCTTCTCTGGCTCCTTCTTCTCTGCAGGAAACCACGCGCTCCTCCTCCCCGGCGGGCGATAGAGGAGATGCCCTGGAAAAGGCTGGTCAGCCTCCATCCGGCTACTTACTCCAGCCGCCAAGGCCTGCAGGACTACTGGATCAGCCCCCAGAGGCGCCATCCAGCAGGCAGCACAGAGCGCACTTCCAGAAAGCGGTGGCTGATCCTTCCAGGAAGCACCGGGGTCTCAGATGTGGAGTCTGTCCACTGGCCAAGCTCAGGACAGTACAGGCACAAACTCATGTGAGTAGGGAGGCTGGGCTGGCCACAGGCAACCCTGCTCCCTCCAGCTTATATCCCCCATGCAAAAGGACCCATCTGAATGTTCTGCCAGGATGAGTTTGGTGCTTCCAGCCACTTGGTGCTTGCTTTGTCCTCATGCCATAGACCTGTGATGGCGAACCTATGGCAAGCGTGCCGGAAGTGGCACACAACCGGTTCTAGTGAATAGACAGGCGGCCTGGTAGCATCCCACCCCTGATGCGTGGGTGGGTGGGAGACATGCATGCATGGGCAGAGACATGCAGCATGCACAGAGGAGCCTCACATGCATGCGCAAAGGGGGGGATCGTGTGCACATGTGCAAGGGGCGAGGGGAGCCCACGCACACTGCCTTCTGGGTGCTGGCATGCGAGCGCAAGCCCAGTTTTCGACACAGCGAGCCCCGAAAGGTTAGCCACCGCTGCTGTAGACACACCTGATGTGCTGCAGGGCTGAACTGGAGAGTTAGTACACATGGATGTCTTTGGACCCTCACAACGAACCCAGAGGAAGATTTCCCAGCTAAACCCCACCACCCAGCCCTGCCCTGTGCTGCTGCCCTCTCCCCCTTCCCCAGGCAGGGAGGGGCAAAAGATTGGAGCTTCTCCAAGGACTCCACCATCCCCTTGTAGCTGTACTGGGAAAGGGGGAAACAGGGTGAAGGGGGCTGGACCTTGGAGCTGGCTCCACGCGGGTGCTGGTTTTGATCTTATCCAGAGGGAGCGGAGAAACGGGGAGCTTCAGTGCCTCCCTTCCAATGATACGAGAGAGAGAGAGAGAGAGAGAGAGAGAGAGAGCATGTGTGTGTAAGTGTGTAGGTGTGTAGGTGTGTGTGTGCGTGTGAAAAACCTCCCATCTACCCCTGTGCCTGCTCTTAGCAGAGGGTGTCCATTTTCTCAGGGCAGAGAGACCAGGTCAATCGTGTTGTGCCAACAGGGCTGAATGCCTTGCAGGCCTTTTGTCGATTGGCCGGGATACGTGGTTCCCTTCCCCATCCAGCCTTTTCTGAAAAGGAGGGAAGAGGCAGCCAAAGCTGGAGGAAGCCTTTTCTGGCCAATTCACGGGCAAAAGGAAAGGGGTGGGGGGAGGGGGGGTGGGGATTCAGGCTCAAGGAGAACTTTGGCAACAGAAACTTGGGCTCCATCATGTCCAACCCAGCCAGCCAGCCAGCCAGCCGGCCACTCAAATGCAAATCGGCTCCTGGCAGTTGCTGGGCTACAGGCTCCTGCCTCGTAGAGCCTGTCAGCCAATGAGGGTTTTTTCAAGTGATGTCATATTGCTAGCTGATGGGTCATTGGCCAGGACAAGCTCACCCTTCAATATTCTGCTCGGTGGTTACCTGGATGAAGGTGGATCTGGGGCTGGACCGATCCTGTTTTCCATGCTGGCCGAGACATTGCTGCTGTGCTCCCCCCGCAAGTCCCCTCGTATTGTGGCTCCCAATCAGGGCCCGGGGTGGGGTGGGGGGAGAGGGGAGGGTGGAGAGGGAGGCAAGAAGCAACCAAGAAGGTTCGCAAGTTGGAGCCATTCCTTCCAGAGGAGAAATGTCAGGCAATGCCCCATTTGGACTCTTTCCTGGCCAGTTTAAGAACAGGCACATGCCAAAGGGTGCCCCAAGTGGGCACTTTCACAGAAAAGTTTTAAAAGAGCTGGATTCGGGAAAGGGGAGCTTTTCCCCGTGCCCACTTGAAAGCAGAGCGGAAGCTGAAGTGGAGCTTTCTAGACCAGGGCATTTCCTGACAGTGAGAACCAATGAGCCAGTGGAGGTGCTTCTGTCTGTCTCTCGATAGGCTGAGCTGATTTCTGAGGACACGCCTCCTTGAGGCTCCTCCTTAGCGCCCCCAGTTTTGGCGAAGTCGAAGTGATAAGTTCATCGTTGCTCTTCTTCACCTTTGCCCACTAGACTTGGCCAGGAATGGACCCACACCAGACTGTCTCTGGGTGGGTGGGTTTGGAAGCTCTTTACAGCTCGTAGAGAATGGGCGTGTCAGGTAAGCACCAACGCCCCTTCTCCTGAGAGCTGTTCCAAGCATCCAGGCATGGGACATACCAAAGCTGGCATATCCTACGGGAGGGTCTCCCCCTTTTTACCTGTCGACCCGTTGCAATACCCATCTGCCGAAGGCTGCTTCAGCGGAAGCAAAAACGCCCAGTTTATAGTGCCTTGTGAAAGGCGATGGTGAAACCCACGTGGCCGCCCTGCAGATCTCATCGATCGACACTTGAGTAGCCCAAGCAGCCGATGTTGCGGCACTCCTAGTTGAATGTGTTGTGATGCCTGTAGGCATAGGCAGTGAATGAGTCTCATAGGTCTTTGCAATCGTGGCTCGTAGCCCCCTGCCAACTGTCGAGGACCTGACTTTCCTTTCTTGAGTAGAAGGTTGAAAGGAGACAGTGCCTCCATCTTCCTAAAAGAGGCTGTCCTGTCTATGTAGATTTGGAGGGCACGTCGTACATCTAATCGATGCCATTGTCACTCTAGACCATGAGATGGTCTAGGACAGAAATTGGGGAGTATCAACTCCTGTGCTCGATGGAAGGTACTCTGATTGGCCATATATCACTCAACAGCCATGATTTATCTTGGCTGCTGAGGTTCTGTATATTGGGAAGGAGGCAACTTGCAAACCTTCGTGGTTGCTTTTTTTTGCCCCATTTCACGATCTTCCTTGCCACCGTTGTTAAGTGAATCACTGCAATTGTTAAGTTAGCCACATGGTTGTTAAGTGAATCCGGCTTCCCCATTGACTTTGCTTGTTGTGGGAGGTACACTGCAACAGTCATAAATTTGAGTCAGTTCCCAAGTGTCCGAATTTGGATCCTGTGACCATGGGGATGCTGCAACACCTGTAAGTGTGAAAAATAGCGATAAGCCACTTTTATCCATGCTGTTGTGACTTCAAACAGTCACAAAATGAACTGTTGTTAAGGCAGGAGGTACCTGTATAGGTTTTAATTATCAGTTTAGGCATCTAACTTTTAGAGGTTCTTCTTCAACTGCCGTCTCAATTGTCTCACTTTATGGAACAGTCTTATTGTACCTTAATTATTATGGAGCTGTGTTTGCATTACCAAACTGAATAAATTTCAAATTGAACCTGAAGGATTAGACAGCTCTGGTTTCTATAAAACTGGCATTCATAATATATGGATGAAGAAACATCTAATAAATTAACCTTTGGGGAGAGGGTGTGTTCTTCCTTAGAGGAAGATGGCGCCTAAACACACAAGTCACTCTGTCTGTCTGCAAAATTTATATTTTTCCCCCACTCGCTTTTCCCTTCAGTCTCAGTGTTTTTTTGGTCACACTTTCAGAAATGGCACACCCTGATTCCTAGGGTCATGGCAACCATATCATTTTTAAATAAATTTCCTTTCCAGACACCCATGCTATTGTTCATGCTGAACTCTGTTCTTTAGATGCCACTTTCTCACCCAAAGCCATCTTAAAGAAAAATCTCTGGGTGCTTTTGTGACGAAACCTTTTAGCAAATGTGCTAAAATGCAGTGTTTGAAAAATAACAAGGTGATTTGTTTTTCTTCAGGGAAGTTGCTGAAAAGAGGTGCTGGTTACACCTCTTTTTCCCCTAGCAGGGAAAATAAAATTAGAGTTTTTGATCAGCATTTATGAAACTGATTGTGGAGATATAAAATTGACAGTGTCGGATTCTAAAATTGCATTTCAGATGGAAAAACTGGCAAGGGAAAAAGGATGGGAGAACCGTGTGACTCCTCCAGAAGATTCGTGATCAGGAAAATAGGAGTTTCCTGTTGAAAACTCGGTGATTCCACTTATCTCAGTGCTATGAGGATTCGGGAAGGCAATCAAAGCTGGTTATTTCAGCAGGCTGTTCAAGGGCAAATTTGAGAAGAATTGCTCCCGAATAGGAATATATACAGTTATATAGGCTTTGGGAATTCCTCAGCATAGGAATATTTGAGTGTACAGTACACATAGTCCTCAATTTACAACCGTTCATTTCACAATGGGTCAACGTAGGGGTGGGATTCTACCAGTTCGCACCTATTCGCTAGAACCGGTTGTTAACATTCTAAGCAGTTAGGAGAACCGGTTGTTAGAAGAAATTACTGGCCTAATCCTGTAAGGAAGGTAGGAAGGAAACATTCTGGTGTTGCTTACAGAAACTGCCTCTCCGTTAACCCTTATTACATTCTTGGCAGGACTAGACTTCCTGTCTCAGGAACTTCTCTGGAGTTTTTTCCCCTCCTTTGCTGGTACTTTGCTTGTGTGGAGTGACCATTCAAAGTTACAATGGCACTGAAAAAAGTGACTTATGACCATTTCTCACACTTGCGACTATTGCAGCATCCCCACAGTCATGAGAGGCTAGGCGAGGAGATGCGTGCTTCAATGTGAGTGATGTTGAGTTGGCCACGCCCAGCCAGTCACATGACCACCAAACCATGCCCACCAACTAAGCCACACCCACAGAACCGGTTGTTAAAAATTTGAATCCCACCCCTGGTTCAAAGTTATGATGACTTGGGAAAAGTGATTAATGATTTGTATTTGCACTTACGACCA
This sequence comes from Pseudonaja textilis, assembly GCF_900518735.1. The sequence continues at coordinate 14,204,610 of NW_020769327.1, forward strand.
CCACATCCCCCATTTGATCATAATTCAGAAGTTGGCAACCCGCTAATATTTACAACTGATTGCAGTGTCCTGTGGTCACATGAATGTGATTTATGATCGCTTTTGCCAATAATTGATAACGCCCATTGGAGAATTCGAATTGACTTAACTACTTCATGATTCACTTAATCACTGCCATAAAAATTGTAGTAAAATCAAGGTCCAATTTGACTTCTGCCCACAATGAGTTACAATGGAAATTCGGTTCCCAAGTGTGGTTGTAAATGGAGGATTACTTGTAATCTTCTCGAGTTATTTGATTTTCATTGTTTACATATACCATGATTGTAAAATCAATCAACAAATCAATAAGGTTGGGACTTTGATCATACTATCATGGCTGCATCATGGCTTTTTTGAGCCACCTGCAGATGCCCTTGGGCTCAACCTTATTTTGCTTTCAGAGACCAGCTAAGATGCATGAATTGTTCAATACATTGGAAACCTAATAATTAAACAATGAAAAGTATTATAACTGGCTGGCAGTTCTCACTAGGATGTATCGATCTGCTTGTGTGTGGACCAACAGCCTTCTCTCTCTCATTCTGTCTCTATCATAACATCACCACATTTATAATTTTTTTCTGAAAACCAAAGGCAGACACTGTGTGGGACTAAAAGATGTCAGATATGCAGATATTTATTTACATTTTTCTAGATGTAAGAAAAACCACTTTGATAGAGAAGTATAGGTGTTGGTCTAGAAGCCAGGAGTTCTAGTCCCACCTTCAGCATAAAAGCTGGTTGGATGACCTTGGGTGACTCACCAGGAGATGGTAAGTTCTAGTCCTGTCTTAGGCCTGAAAGCCAACTGTGGGCCAATCACTCTTTCTCAGCCCAACCCATCTTACAGGGTTGTTGTTGTGGGCAAAATAGGAGGAGGAAGGAGTATTATGCATGTTCACTGGCTTGAGTTATGTATAAAGTAATAAAGGTGGAATAAACACTGAATAAACAAACAAATAGTTTCTCTGTAGCTCAAAAGCACTCCTAATAGGCTGCAAATAGGTGGGTGATTTGCAGTGACTGTGATGGGAGAAAGAGAAACAGTGGAGAAAATCAAAGTTGCTTGATTCTTAACCTCTTCCTGGTTTGCGGAACTTTTTCCTACTTTTTTATTATGGTTTCTGGAAGCTGCAGCAGCGTCCCCTGTCTTTTATCTGCCTTGGCTGCTTGGCTCCCCCATCTGCTGCAGCTTTCCTGCTCTGTGGTCCCAGATGGAGGTCTTCTTTCTCCATCTGCCCCTCCTTTAATGGGGTCTCGGGGAGCGGCCTGCACGAGGGAGAGACCGACTGAGGTGGGGAGGCTGCAGGAAGGAAGAGAGAGCTTAATTGGTCAGCTCAGTCACAGTGTTGCATTGTAGGGATTTTTTTCTGCCAAAAAATGGCCCGGTTAGGAATCTGAGCTAATCACATAAAGAAATCTGGTTTAACTATCTTTTAAAGGCAGTGTTTCTCAACCTTGGAAAATGGAAGATGTGTGAACGTAGCTGGCTGGGGAATTCTGGAATTGAAGTCCACACATCTTAAAGTTCCCAAGGTTGACTAACACTAGTAAATAGAGAGCAGGATTTGTTTAACAATTGATCCAAGCCAACGTTTGTGTTCAGATTCAGGGCTGTAGAGTGTTTTGGAGTCACAGTTGCTACAGTTTCTCTGTTGACATATCTAAACTGTGTCCACTTTTCAAGCAGGAAATTGCCGGAGAGTTTTTTTATTAAGTGCATCTTGTAAATGTTGAACTTAGGTGGGTCCTGCAGGCTGATATTCGTTTATTTGTTTAATTAAATTTATATAGTCACCCAGAAAACAGAACATTTAAAAATAAAATTTTAGAAAACCATAACTAAAACCAGAGGAGACTGCCCTCAAGTTCTTACAAACAATGTATCTACACCGAGGCTCTTCAAACTTGGCAGCTTTACAACTTGTGGACTTCAATTCCCAGAATTCCTGAGATAACATGACTGGAGGAGGAATTCTGGGAGTTGAAGTCCACAAGTCTTAAAGGGGCCACGGCTGGAGTCCCCTGCTCCAAAGCATTCGTAGGACCCCTGATTCACGGAGTCTCCCTATGGCCTGACCTCATTCTCCTCCTTCACAACTTCCACCCCATTTATTCCCACCCCAGATCAGCAGGGGAACATCTTTGCCAGTGAGTTCAATCCTACCTTACAGGGTTGTTGGGAAGGCTACTAACAACATGCAAAGTGCTTGAATACTCCCAACATGCTAGCACAAAGGTCTTCAAACTTGGCAAGTTTAAAACTTGTGGAGTTCAACTCCCAGAATTCCTGAGCTAACATGACTGGAGGAGGAATTCTGGGAGTTGAAGTCCACAAGTCTTAAAGCTGTCAAGTTTGAAGACCCCTGGTCTATACTTTCATGGGATCCTGAAGCCTATTGACAAAACTATTTCATGAGATTTGCAGAAATTCAGTAGGATCGGAGCCAGCCTATAAACAATGACAGTAAATGTCTATTTTTAGGTAATTTCCAGTAGTGATTCATATAAATCAAAAGCAGTAGATAGATGAATGAAATAAAAGCAATGGATATATTATGCGTCAAAAACAAATCCAACAGCGAGGTCACACATAGAATACATATAGAATTGGAAGGGACCTTGGAGCTGTTCTAGTGTAGTCCCTGCCCAAACAGGAGACCCTATACCATTCTGGATAAACAGATGTCCAGTCTCTTCTTAAAAACCTCCAGTGATTGGGAAACCAGAACTTCTGGAGGCAAGTATTTCCACTAATTAATTGTTTTCACTATCAGGAAATTTCTCCTTAGTTCTACATTGGGTCTCTCATGGATAAGTTTGCATCCATTACTTCTTGTCCTGCCCTCTGGTACTTTGGGGGATTGGTTGCCCCCCCCCCTTCCTCTTTGTGACAGCCTCTCAAATATTGGAAGATTGCTATCATGTCACTCTCCAGTCCTTCTCCTTGTTAGACTAGATGTAGAAGTGTTCTGTCTCACCTGTGACCACGAGGTGAGAGTCCAAGTTTCCAAAGGAATATAAATAAACAGACAAGACCAGGAATGACAGAGTTAAATTCCCTTGGCTGGAGAAGTACTTGGCAGTCTTCCAAAAGCTGCCTGCCAAGTCCGATAACAAAACAAGACCATAAATCAAAGGCAAACACCGCACAGAGAATTTGTCAAAGCTTCTATCCCAAATAAACAAGTTGGCCCGAACGAGGATTCAGAGCTAACACGCCCCCTTTTATTCCCTGAGGGGGCGTGTCAGTCTCTTATCTCAATCCCTGATTTGACATTTCCTTTTACGTTGCATTTCACGTCTATGTCTACGTCTTTGCCTTGCATCAAACCAGCATTCCTCGGCTTGATCCTCAGCCAAGTACTCTGGCATGCTCTCCTTATTATCTGCTGACACCTGAGGCACAACCAGGGAGGAAGGTCCTGGGGAGGAAGATGATTCCGAATCCTCCAGCAAAGCAGGCTCAAACCTCAGAACCAAATCCTCCTCTTCCTCATGGCTCAAGTCTGTGTCCTCCAGCAAATCAGGCTCAAACCTCGAGGCCAAATCCCTCTCTTCCTCATTGCTTAAGTCTGTATCTTCTAACAAGGCAGGCTCAGACCTCCGAGTCACAACATAGAAGTATACATAGGTATGGATTTAGGAAATACATTATCTGGAATGTTATAGTAGAATCCAATGACTTTCTTATGGTCTTTGGTTCTTATGATGTAAAGGGGCTACGGTTGAGGAGCAACGCAGTCTAGCCCAGGGGGCTCCAACTTTGGCAACTTTAAGACTTCTGGACTTCAACTCCCAGAATTCTGGGAATTGAAGTCCAGATGTCTTAAAGTTGCCAAGATTGGAGACCCCTGGGCTAGACTGTGATTTGTTGAGTACTTTTCATGGCCCCAGTGAGGGTGATGCTTTTAAGGTCATGCTTATGTACTGTACTATGGCATAGTGAAACAGGTGCTAGTGTTTGGAACTGGGATGCATCCTGGCTCTTTTGCAAGTCTGAACATTGAATTAGTGATGCCCAGTCACAATATACGATTATCTCAATCCATTTTCTTGTGGCTGTGTAGATGATATAAAGCTAGTGAGTCGTCCCTGTAAAGTCAGGAATTTTTTAAAAAACTCAATATCTGCATTAAGTACATGATGTATAATTGTGTCCATTGCAGGCACACACATCTTAAGGACAAAGTTTTCCTGAAGCAAGGGCTGGATATGTTAGAAAGTACAACGGTTGATGTGGACTTGAGCAGTGGTGGGATTCAACTTTTCTGTGGGCATGGCAGGGGAAGGTTACTGCAAAATCCCCATTCCCTTCCCACCCCACTAACCTGCTTTCCAGCTCCGTTCTCCCGTGCAGGGCAACCAAAGGAGACCCAACCAATCAGCTGGGACTCGGGAGGCAGAGAATAGATGGGGGTGGGGCCAGTCAGAGGGGGTATTTGCCAGTTCTCCGAACTACTCAAAATTTCCCCTACCGGTTCTCCAGAACTGGTCAGAACCTGCTGAATCCCACCTCTGGACTTGAGCCAAGATGACCTTAATTGAAGAATGTTCTGCAGGGAAGCCCTCTGGATTTGGAGTATCAGGGGGACCGACAGACGTTTTCTGAAGGAGCAGGAAAGGTGGCCTCTCCACGTGAGCAGAAAGCACATCAAAACAAAGAGGTGAACCACCATCTGCCCCTTGGAAAAAAGCAGCAGGCCTGGGGGAAAGGAAGAGGGGAGACGGGGAGACCACATCGCTCAGCTGGAGCAAAAGAGCAAACCCACTGTGGCTTGGTGTCACTGAATGAAGAGCGTCTTATGGTAGCCCAAAATCAGGACTCTGGTCACACTTCTGCAAAGGTGCGACCAGCCTCCTGTGATTTTCTGCAGTTTGCATGACCAGAATGAGTAATCAAGGAAGAGAGTTCAGCAAGGGCTTCATGAAAACTGGTTTCAACCACCTCTTGGTCAACTTGGTTCCAATGCCCCCAAATGTCTGGCTCTTGCTGGCGAGTCTTGTCTCAACGTGAGCTGTGGGTGAGTCACACAGCACCACCCAGGTTGCATGGAACAATATGTTGGTGACAACTACTGGTTCCCTCACTACCACTTCTGAAAATAAACACACCTCCAAGAACTTTAGGACACAGCTGGGGGCCTGCGTTCACCAGCATTCACCAGTTTAGCCTAATGGTGAAGATACTGACAATAGGACGCAGGAGCCTGTGAGTTGTAATCCAGCATTATGCATGAAAGCGGCTGAGTGACACTGGGCCCCCCTCTCAGCCCATGGGGAAAATAGAAGAAAACCAGAGGATTAGGTATGTTCACCCCCTTGAATTATTTATAAAGTAACAAAGATGGGATTGGGACAACAATACATAAAATAATAAAATAAAATAATAAATACAATAAAATAAAATATCCTGAGTTTATGTGACCTTCTCAGCCAGTTTTTGATAAAGAAAATCAATGGGGTAAACCAGATTCACTTAATGACCACATGGTTCATATAACAACTATAGTGATTGACTTAATAACCATGGCAAAAAAAAGATCATAAAATCAGGTGTGACTCGCTTAAGAAATGTCTTACTTACGGTAGCAACGGAAATTCTGGTTCTAATTTTGGTTCTAAGTTGAAGTCTATCCTTACCACAGCATTAGCATCCCCTGAAGAGAGCTACACTTAGTGCATGTTTAAAAATACAATAATGAAATAAAATGGTTCTTTTTAAAGACCACCAAACCTACTTTTATAAGGAATCCATACAAAAATTAAGCAGTTTTGGAAAGTGTCTCTTAGGCCCTGCTGGGCAAAGACACCCAGAGTCAGGCGTCTCTGCAGCTGGAGCCCAGACCACCTTAGGGGTCCCACAACTTCAGGACCAGGTGATGGAGTGCCTATAGGGGTCACTAGGAGCCAGGTAGCTTGCACCCTTTGCTTACAGCAGCCATTCCCATCCTTGATGAGCCATTCCTAGTTTCTATGTTTGGAGAAGAGTGAGTACCTTGGAATAGAGACAATTAATTGCCTTTGCTGTCAGCTGGGTTAAGATAAGGTCATCTTGAGGGGGTGCCATTAAACAGTGGGGTGCCTGGGCATGTTTGCACGATGGTTATGTGGTTTGAAGAGAAATGCTCTCCACATCAACAGGCAAAGTGGCCCTTCCACGCATTAGAATTCAAGAAGGCTCTGGTGGGGATGTTTGTTAAGTGTTGTTCTGGCAATCAGACCTGCATTTTTTTTTCTGCGCTGCTTTGTCCCCCCAAAAGGATTCTTAAGGTGCCTTTTAAAAAGTCACCCCAAATTCACCACAAACACGAGCTGCTGCCCTTATGCACGAAGCGTCATTCTTTTGCACCTGGCTCCTGGGCACACCTGCTCGGCTCGTCACTTTCTGCCCACCACATGGCATTTGTGTGGTGCTACTTGTGCACTGGTGAGATGCAGAACAGAGCAGGCTTGACAGCCTGGGGGAGAAAGGGGGACGCCTCAGGCAAAGGAGAAGCTATTTTGGCTACCGAGCGGCCCCAGAACAGCCAACTGCCTACACGGGAGAGCAGGTGGCTTTCTGAATTACTGCATCAGGCTTTGCAGCAAGCAAACAGCAGATGGGCTGGAGGGGGAGAGGCAGCTAAGGGGGAGGGGACCTCGCTAAGCCAACTCCTGACGCTTCCTATAAATACTGCACCACCTCCCAGCTTCCTGCTGATCTGAAATTGACGTTTTTAACTGGTCTCCCGGTCCCACCGGGGAGAGACTGAGCTGCAGCTCCGGAGAAGGGAGGAGGTAGCCCTTCTTCTTGAGCGCCAAGCTCTTTGTTGCAGAAAAAGGGTTTGCTTTTTCATCCAGGGACCTCATTTCCACATTCAGGAGAAGGAGCTCTGAAGATTTTAACAAGTTCAGTACAAGACTAGTACAAGCTAGGCTTCAAAGCACCCCGAAGAGATGGCAGTAACAAGGCCAAGGAGCAAAACCCGCTGCTTTGTGTGCATTGCACGGTGGCTGGTTGCAGTACAAGCAAACAGTCGTTATCAAATCATCAGCATTTGGGTGTAGTTCTGTGCAAAGTCCATCTTGGTGGTGAATAGCAATATTTAAAAGCCCAAGAGCTCTGGGAACAAAAGGCTTCCTCTCAGCATTTCAGGAAGGAAAAAAGAAACCCACCAGGCAGAATTCCTGTCTATTGCTGCAGTCTTCCCCGGATCACAAGGAAGCAGCAATTGAACCACGGTAGCTCTTGCTGAAAAGGTTGGACAGCAATTCCCAAAATTCACAGCCATCTTGGGAACGGCAGTCCTATAAATCTGGAGAAGGCAAAGCTGTTCAGAAGGTTGGTTTGGTAAGTTGGATCTCAGGGTGCTGCAGTTGAAACCAAACCAAATCAATGAAAAGGCAGTTTTCAACAAGAGCGTTTCCACCTTCAACTTAACCGCTGGATTCCGGTACCTAACTCAGCTGGAAACAAACTTAACACTCTTTTTTCCAGATTAAAGCATCTTCCACTGCATTGGTCTCTGTGATGGCCTGTGCTGTGTTGTCTTTGGCCCAGAATGCAGTCAGCGCGGCCTTGGTAGATTCTCCTGTATCTTTATCTTTTCCTTTCTGTGGGCAGTTCTTTGATCACAGGTGGTTTCTACAGTCAGGCCTTTTGTTTTGAAATACCTGTCCCTCCCCCACCCACCCCCAATACCCTCGTACCTGATAGCTTCCAGTATGGTGCATCCTGGATGTTGGTTCATTAAGAGAAGGAAAAAAAAACTGCACAATTTTACCAGTTTTCATAGCTCTCTCACAGGAAAGGAAGGAAGGAAGGAAGGAAGGAAGGAAGGAAGGAAGGAAGGAAGGAAGGAAGGAAGCCCACCTTTCTGTTGTCAATGAACTTGTAGGAAAAAAAAGACCACCATTGTATCATTATTCCTTTTACTTGCTCTGTAAGGAAAACTGACAGAACGCTTGACAATTTCACATCTTTTTTTTTTAAAGTCCAGTTTCATCAGTCCCACCACCCTAGGTGAAATGGTGTGGGAGGGAGGTACCCACTGTCCAAACAGGACAGGAGCCAGCTGGAGGGGTGAAGTTTGACTATGACGAAATGAAGCTGAACAGGCCACCCCTTGGGTAAGCCAGCAGAAGGATCCTCTTCCCACTTCCTCCACTTCTGACACAGGTGAAAAAGGCAGTCCGTAAGTCCTTTTTTAATGGGTTTGGGCAAGTGGAGCAAGTAAATCCAGGTCTTCTCAATCTTCATGAAATGGCCTGCTGGTTGTGCGAACGGCCCCGTTTGGTCAAGTCATAAAGAGCAGCTGCAGCCAACCCAGGCAAATCTCCTTCACCCTATAGGAAAGGAACTCCTGATGGTTCTGTACATACTGCTCCTGCCTTGGGGATGGGGGGTGGAGAAACTTCTGAGTAGTGACACCTGCCCTTTGGGACACACAACCCCCTCTCCCCCTCCTCCCCCCCAGATCAGGCAGGCCACTATCTTCCCAGCCTTCCAGAAAGTTGGAAAGACTTGGAGCCTCGGTGGCGCAGTGGTTGGAGTGCAGTACTGCAAGCTACTCTTACTGCAATTTGACAGATCGAATCCCACCCGGCTCAAGGTTGATTCAGCCTTCCGTCCTTCCAAGGTGGGTCAACTGAGGACCCAGATTGTTGGGGGAAAGAGGCTGACTCTGTAAACCGCTTTTAGAGGGCTGGAAAGCACTATAAAGTGGTATAGAAGTCTAAGTGCTATTGCTATTTTCCCTCAAACCTTGGGGTGAGGTTAGGCTGCAGCCCAGGAAAGCACTACAGCAGTTACAATACATGAGTGTGTGCTGTGTTTCGGGGGGGGGGGGGGGGGGGGGGGGTGGTTTGTGCTATTTTATGATTTTTATGCTTTTTTATTGTTTTTATTCTTCTATTCCTGTTGAGAGCCATCCAGACTTATGTTACGTAAGACGGGTGGCTATACAGACCTCTTAAACAAATATATTGAGACACAGATTGTGGGGCTGAAACTTCCTAGCGTCACCAGCTCATGATGAGCTCCAAAAACCAGGATGACTGTGGGACCCTCCGGGCTTCCTTGGATCTCTAGGTGTCCCCACAGAAAGCACGTTACACAATGCAGTGGCTGCGTGGGCAGATTGCATCTAGGTAATCTTTGACTTACAACCACCATGGAGCCTGGGTTTTCTGTCATAAAGCATGGCCATCATAAGCCAAGGCACCCGTGTGATCGAATTTTTACAACTTTCGTGGTGGTTGTTAAGTGAGCACTAAGCGACGCAATGGGCATATTTTCCTGGAAAGCTACCCAAAAGGCTAGAAACTGGCAAAATAGTTGGAATCCCAGTTAAGCCACTGTGCAACACTGCAAACAGCTATAAAGGTGAGTTTGTCGCTAAAACCCAAAATGTGATCATGACACTATGTGTGTGTGCTTGTGTGTGTGTGTGTACGGGTGCTCTGAACTAGATCATCACTAGCTTTGGAGGGAGAGGGTTGTCCGTCATAAATTTCAATGCTTGCCAAGCAACCAGTTGTTAAGCAAGGACTACCTGTAAAATCACGGATTGCTTGACTGTGGTTCGTGGATTCAGTCTGGGTTCACACAGCCTCAAACATACTTTAGAAACGACTTTAGCAGATTTAAGCAAACCACACGGTATTGATTATCAACTAAGCTCCTAATTGCATCTTTCTTCCCTTCCCCCTTTTCTTTTTGTTCATCTTACCACTGTGTCACATTATTTCCCTTTTCTCAGAACTGTTAACAGTTTGCATAAGTGAACTCTAATAAACAAAATTGCTGAATAAAATGCTGTTAAATCTGCAGCTGTAAGGGAAAGGAAGGACCATGAATGGGTATGGGAGAAAACGTGCAATTTTTAGTTCAATTTATTGTAAAGTTTTTTTTTTTTTTAAAGCAGAAGCAAACATCTTTTCTTGTTTTTAGAATTCCTGGGCTTTGTCAGGATTAATCACGAAGGTTACTCTGGATTTCTGCTCATTTAATAACCCATGGTCTCATGCAGTGGTGGGATTCAAATTTTTTTACTGCCGGTTCTGTGGGCATGGCTTGGTGGACGTAGCAGGGGAAGGATACCGTAAAATCTCCAGTCAGAGGTGGTATTTGCTGGTTCTCCGAACTACTCAAAATTTCTGCTACCAGTTCTCCAGAACTGGTCAGAACCCGCTGAATACCACCACTGGCCTCGTGGCTGGGGCCGAACCTAGCAACTCTATTGTGAGTCCTTTGCTCTGAAAAAGTGCTTCTTGGTTTTCAGCGTAGATAATACAAATATTCAGCTGGATCACAGCCTTCAGGAGTCTCAGAAAAGCAGCCAGGAAGTATATGTGGTTTAACCACAAAGATGCCAAACGGGGGTTACTGTGCGATTGTCAAGCAAGTCAGAATGGCAGCCACAACTGTGCAGTTGAAGCTCCACACATTATCTTTTTATGTGCAACATACGTAATCTTAGCTTTAGAAGAGAATATTTGTAGCTCAAGTTTGAACTGTGAGAGACCCTTGGTGCTCTCTGAGCTTGGTGGTCCTCCTGCACACGGTTCATTACCCAACTGGGTAACATCATCTGTGGGGTTTGCTGTTCGGTTATATATACTGGCTTGTCTGTCAGTGTTGTTTTTATTTTGGTAATGCCTTGATTAGGCTGCTGTTTATTGTTTGTCTGACATGGTAATTGTTGATTTGGATATTGCTTAGTGCTTGATTCTGAAGAAGTTACTTAGTTGGGTAACTCCCAGAATTCCCCAGATAGCATACTGGTTGAGTTGAAGTCCGTGCAACTTAAAGTGTCCAAGGTTAAGATACACTGACATAAGCCGTGCCTTGGTGGATAGACCCCCCTCATCCATCTAGTCCACACTGTGTTCTCACAGTGGCCAACCAATTGCCCAGAAAGTACACTGACATCTTAGTAAATAGCCTCCAAAAGGAATCACTTTGCCATCACTGCTGATAAACGCTCATACCCACATTGGCCTCAAGATCTAGATCAAATCAAGAAATCAACTTTGCATGACAACTACATTTAGTACGCGTGGCTATGGTAACCAAATCCAAATCTTCTAAGTCTGATTATTTATCCCCTCCCTTTCTTTTAAGCATGTGAATTAAGGGGATGCCTGCCTGAGACATCATTCTTCATTGTTTGGGCTTAGGTATTGCTTCCCTTCTCATAGGTTTGGTCACATATCTTCCCACTCGCCGTCAAGGCCATCACCTTTATTCTCTACATCCCATGACTTCCAGGAACTGGCCTAACTCTTTTGGAAGCTAGCCAAGCTGCTGAGCCACACATCTCATGGTAGCGCAACTTCTCATGGTATTGTGTGCCTTGCTACCTTCAACTGCTCATCAGTTGAATCAGGGCAAAGCAATAGACACAATCTACATAGACTTCTGTGAAGCCTTTGATTCAGTGGTACACAACAAACTACTCCTAAAACTAAAATCTTATGGTATCTCTGGACACCTGCATAACTGGATAGAAGCATTCCTGTCAAACAGACAACAAATGGTCAAAATTGGGAGTGTCCTATCAAATTCTGTACTGGTCCACAGTGGTGTCCCCCAAGGCAGTGTTCTAGGACCAACTCTCTTCATACTTTATATAAATGATCATATCAAGAGCAACTGCATTCTCTTTGCTGATGATGTAAAGCTATTCAACACCACAGACAATACTGCTACCCTTCAAAAAGACCTTGACTATGTATCAGAATGATCAAACAAATGGCAACTTCAAATCTCAACAAATAAATGCTCTGTCCTACATATTGGCAAAAAAAATCAGAAAATAAAATACAGGCTGAATAGTCAAGACCTTGTTGATGATCCAAACTCTGTCAAGGATCTTGGAGTACTCCTCTCAAATGACCTAAGTGCTAGAGCCCACTCTAACTACATAGCTAAAAAGGTGTTAAGAGTTGTTAACCTAATCTTACGTAGCTTTTTCTCTGGTAATATTACACTACTAACTAGAGCATACAAAACATTTGCTAGACCAATACTCAAATACAGCTCATCAGTCTGGAACCCACATTACGTATCTGATATTAACACAGTTGAGAAATTCCAGAAATATTTCACCAGAAGAGTTCTCCACTCCTCTACTTGTTACAGAATACCTTATGCCACCAGACTCGAAATTCTAGACCTAGAAAACCTAGAACTATGCTGCCTTCAGTCCGATCTAAGTATAGTATATAAAATGATACATTGCAATGTCCTACCTGTCAATGAATACTTCAGCTTCAACCATAACAACACTAGAGCACACAATAGATACAAACTCAAGGTAAACCGCACCAAACTTCATTGCAGGAAATACGACTTCAGCAATAGAGTGGTCAATGTCTGGACTACTCTACCTGACTCTGTGGTTTCTTCCCCAAGCCCCAAAAACTTTAACCTTAAGACTGTCTACTATTGACCTCACCCCTTTCCTAAGAGGTCTGTAGGGGGCGTGCATAACCGCACCAACATGCCTATGGTCCCTGTCCTATTGTTTCTTTTATATATATTTTTATTTTTCTTACATGTATCCATGTATTCATAACTATGTTTTTACTTATACCTATAAATAAATAAAATAAAAATCTATCAGCCTAGCCCAAAGAGACTCTGGTACAATTTCGGTCCCATCCATAAATGGCTTTGCTTCCACACTGCTTTCACCTTCACCTTGGCTCCTTCATTGTCCACCACCAAAGCAGCCCACCACAAAATCCCTACTATACCAGCTTCTGAGACATTTTTCCAGGTCACTTTAACTCACTTTTTTTTTTTACTTCTGGCAACTGCCTGGACTAGTCCTGCAATTTTCTTGGCAATCTTTTGGAAGTGGCATTCCACTGCCTGCTTCTTCATAGGGCTGAGAAAGAGGGACTGGCCCAAGATCACCCAGCTGGCTTTATGCCCAAGGTGGGACTAGAACTCACAGTCCCAGGTTCTAGCCTGGTGCCTCCACCATCCCACCAAAAGGACACAATTAGCTGGCTTGAAGTCAAGGTAGCACCTTCCTTTGACATCACTGTTGGGTCACCACCATTTTCCTCAACTTCCACTACAGGTACTCCTCAATTAACAACAGTTCATTTAGTGACAGTTCAAAGTTACAATGGCACTGAAAAAAAATGACTTATGACCATTTGTCACACTAATGACCATTGCAGCATCTTTATAGTCACGTGATTTACATTCAGATGCTTGACAACTGACTCACATTTATGACACTTGCAATGTCCCCAGATTACACAATCCCCTTTTGTGACTTCCTGACAAGCAAAATCAATAGGGAAACTAGATTCACTTAACAACAGTGTTACTAATTTAAGAATTGCAGTGATTTGCTTAATGAATATGGTGAGAAAAGTCGTAAAATGGGGCAAACTCACTTAACAAATTGCCCACTGAACAACATAAATTTTGGGCTCAGTTGTGTTCGTAGGTTGAGGATTACCTACAGCATTATCCAAGACAGCTGGCGGAGTTAATTCCACCTCCCAACATCCACTAATATCTCAACAACCCAACCAAAACAGATCCCAAGGCCATCAGCCTCACTGGATGCCATCATCACCGTGACCACTCCTCTCTTCCAGTTTCAAATAGCATTTCCCAGTGTCTGGAATGACTCCATCAACTTTAGGACTTCATCCCTTCTCCTGCACCAATCCAGCTTATCAGCTTAATTCCCTACAATTCTGGAGAAACCTTTACCGCCGTTACTAACTCAAGAAGAGGAAATAGCAGAAGCAGCATCTGAGGAAACATTAAGAGCCTTTGCATAAAAAGAGTTCCCCTTCAGTGATTAAAAAAAAAGCTGGTCAGAAAACAACAAACAAAGCAATAGGGTGAGTACCAGGGCCTTACAATTCTGCATGAAAACTGAAGAGAATATCCCTACTAAACATGTATTTATCGTTTTAGGAAGCTTGCATGGCTGCCCATGTTAAATAACTAACTGTTGGCAATGATCCTTTGATCTATAAGAAAACAATATTTGAAAAATCCCACAAACAAAGTTAAAAAAGAATCCGGCACAGAGAAGAGAAAATTGAGGCACTCTATGAAACACTTTCAGAAAACAAACATGTGTAAATTGCACTCTGCTAATATCTTAGCCTCATGCCTGGCAACAAAATTAATTTTTTTACAGCCTTTTTGAAGGCCACAGGGTTGAGACTCTCCAAATCTCCTCCCTCTCCTCCTGGTTTGCAAACAGGCTTCTAATATCCCATGAGAAAAGGCAGGAATAGAGCCTGCTGGGCTGGCCATCCTCATTAAGGATGGAGGTTAAGGTCCCCCGGGACAGAAAATCATCCTAGTCTAGATGGCAGCTATTAGTCCTTTGAGGTAGACCTGACTAGGAAGCCAGGTGACAAGGTTTCCTAGTTGTGTCTACCTTGAAGGATTGCCATCTCCAGAGGAACAACAGATCAGGTGGTTATATAAGGGCCACTGACCACAAAGGGAGGAAAATGTTGCATCTGTTAAAACCCTTTTCCTAAAAATAGTTCTTAAATACACAGAGCACTGTGTACAAATACCTTGAAGCAAGGCTCTCAGACACATGTAGCAAAGGAGCGAACTTTTGTTCAGCCAATGCTTAAATGACAAAAATTAAGCCCTTTTTTGGATAGGTGACTATATTTAGAAAGTTGAGGGTGGAGAAGTGTCCCAACTTGAAACCTATCTGAACACAGTGCCTCTTTTATTTATTTATTTGGGGTTTTTTTTAATAAACTTTTACTAAAAATTTTAGAAAGAACATAAAAACTAATGCAAACTAATAAAAGCAGTAAGAGAAGAAAGGAAGAAGAAAGAAAAAAAGCAAGCGTACAGAAAGAAATCCTTAAAAAGCTTCCAATTTCATTTGCATCAAATATAAGTACAATTACAAAATTATCTTTTACTCTGATTACAAAAAAGCTTACTCTTTTCTATTATCATGTGCATTTTTTCTGTTTCATGCAAAAAATCTGTAGAGGTTTTCCATCTATAAATGTAGATTTATTTTCTCTAACCAAGGAGGTCAATTTAGCCATCTCTGCAAATTCTGTCTTCTTCCCCAACCGTTCTTCTGTTGTGGGTAGTGTCAACCCTTTCTACTTTCAACTAAGAGACTTCAGTTTGATTTGTTTGCTTGGTGTTTAGCAATAATAACAAAATTACCCATTGCTTAAATCTCTGTAGCACCTCTATTTTTCTCTTCAGTAAATAGCAGAACCCAAATCTGCTGTAGTCATCTACCATGACCAGCGCATACTTTGCTCCTCCCAAACTGGCTTGCATTGGCCCAACCAAATCTGCCTGTACCAGCTCTAGAGCTTTTGTTGTCTGCCTTGTTCTACTCTTATTCATGAAATACCTTGGACTTTGATGATTTACATACTGCACCGTCCAAGAATGCCTGATACCTTTTTAAGTTTATACCATCTGCAAACTGGTGCATCCTTTGCAGAACTCTGAAGCTGGCATGGCCAAGCTTTCTATGCAAGAGGTGAACACATGAATCTTGTTGTGCCACATTTCCAAATGTTTGGGCACATTGAACCTTTTGTCCCTGCAACACGTAAAGATTATCCTGCTTTATGTCCTGTGCACATACATTCCCATTTCTATGTGGTCTCAAATCCTTTTTGGTCTAGACTAGAGACACTCAGTAAATTATACTTCATTTCAGGCACACATAATATGTTACTAAACTTTTCCTTCAAACATGGAATCATGCCTTTGCCAGTGACTTCAGCCTTGCCAAGGCCACTGCATCACCTCCAGATGGATCCATTCTGAAAAATAATTTAGAATTATTAACAAGCGTTTGACTAGCCCCACTGTCTATTAACCATTTGTCTCTGCTATAGCTAATGTTTGCAACAGCAGCCTGTCCATCTGTTCTTTTTCTTCCTTGCAAATAGTCTTTCTTCAAATGATTTTTATCACCACATATGAAACACTGCCTTTCTGTCTTCTTTTCTGTTTCTTTCTTTGTAGAAAATCTTTGCTGGGCTGTAATCTGTTCTCTGCTCTTACTCTGGTCTTTGTAGACATCCTGTCTCTGCTCCTTGGGCCCCCACCTCAAAAATTTCTTCTCGTGGCTTTTTCTAAAATGGCACTTGTTTTTCTTCTGAAATCAAACAGTCCTTTAGAGCTTCCATTTGTAAGTCTTATTCTGGTTTGCACTCAAAAACTGCTGAAACAATGTCCCACATTTCACCAAGAGCACCCTCTGAGATTCAGAAATCTTCATTCCACACTGTTCCAACTCAATAAATAAAGTTTGTATTCACAGCAAATGCTGCTCCACACTCTCTTGTGATAGCAACTGGGCTCTGTATAATTGTCTTGACAATTGCACAATATTGCATGCTGATGCACTCAAATGCACACTTCTCAATTTCTGTCAACCCTCATTTGCAATCTTTAAATGAGCTACATTCAATAATTTTCTAAAGATTTTTAGATTTTCTAATCTTCTAAACTTAAGATGATGTAGGCCAGTACCTTATCATGCTGCCTTTGATCTGCTCTGCTAATGGAGCCTGGGTGGATTAACAACAATATCCCAGAACTCCTCAGTCTTCAGGAAGCATTCAAATTTTGCAGCCCAAACAATATAATTCTTCTGTCCCAATCAAGGCAGGGAGCTCTCCTGGAAATCATCAGCCATCCTGCAAGCTTTCTCAGCCTTGTTTTCTCTTACAGGCAGTCCTTCAGTTTAATTACAGTTCAGTCTTACGGTGTGCTCTGGTGTGCTCCTGGCCTATAATCTGTCACAGTTTGCAGCCATCCATCCATCCAGCACACAAGTAAATAATTCAGCAGGATTCATTTATATAAGAAACTTCTTTTTATACAATATTATAATATATATATATATATATTCTTAAGTTTTCGCGGGTACTTACATGTATGGTATTCGGGTTTGTTCGGGTATTTTCCCACATCATTATAGTTGTACTTTTAAAGTTGTAGCAACGTTTCGGCAGAATCTCATCCAGAAGTATTCAATCAATAATCACAGAAGCAATATGAACACAGAAGCAGTATAATACAGACACACACAGACACACACAGACACAGACACAGACACACATACATATATATGAGGTTCTCGCGGGTATTAGTATGTGGATCTTTGGTTATTCGGGTTTTCTCCCACGTAAGATTGGAAGTATCTAGGCAACGTTTCAATGAAGTCTCATTCATCATCTTCAGGCTTGTGTCTTCAGCTCTGTGCTTCTCTTCACTCTGAGAAGCACAGAGTTGAAGACACAAGCCTGAAGATGATGAATGAGACTTCATCGAAACGTTGCCTAGATACTTCCAATCTTACGCGGGAGAAAACCCGAATAACCAAAGATCCATATATATATATACGTCAGTGAACCTAAACCACGCCCAGGCTCTGAGCCATCTGGGTCACCAAACAGTCCCTGTTGGCTTTATTACCATGTCTATTCCAATTTATGAACTTTGTACACTGACAGACTTTCTCTTATAGATGGAAACACCACTGGCAATACCTGAACTATTACTACCTGGGCAAGAGGCCCTCCTACCGCTTCCTCTGAGTGATCGTCTGAACTCGACCCAAAGCTTCTGGTAAGTAGAAAAGGCTGGTTGAAGTGCAACCCCAGGGAAAAGGGGGGGGGGGGCTAGGGGAATCTAGGCAAGACCTCTCTGCGAACCTTTGGACAGACTCCCCAAATCCTGAGCCAGCTTCTGGCAGGGAGTGCTGAGAAGCAAAACCCAACACAAGAGGCAAGGCTGGTTGGCAGTCATTCTCAGCCAAGGGGTTGGGTTGGGGAAATCCAGGTTGAGAGGCATCCTGGGGGTGGGTGGGAGATGAGGGGAGAACATTCTGAAAGCCGCCTTGTGTCCTTGTGACGTGTGTGAAAAGAGAAAAGTTTGAAGGTAGAGACGCCCCTTCCAAATTCATCTCCGTCTTCAACCCTGGAAGTTCCCAGTACGCTTTGGAGTCAGACACCCTTGCTTAGTACAATCTACTTGGCAGAGTGGTTGTTGTAGAACTATTGGAAGAGGGAGGACTATGCGCCCTTCCTCTTGCTTTTAAAGGGCAAGTGAGATGTACATCCAACAACAACAACCAGAAGAAAAAAGATAAATAAATCATCCCAACCCTTAACTGCAGGAATTGGCAAGGCAGTTAATATGCAGCTAGTCCTTGGCTTATGACCATTTGTTTAATGGCAGTTTGAAGTTACAGTGGTGCTGAAAAAAGTAGATTATGACCTTTCCTCGTGCTTAGGATCACTGCAGTACCCCGCATGCTCAGGTGATCAAAATCCAGGCACTTGGTAAGGGGCATTTATTTACAACAGTTATAGCATCCCAGGTGACGACACCATTTGCGACAAGCGGGGAGAAGAGACGGGCTTCCAAGCAAAGTCAGTAAGGGAAGCCATGATTCGCTTTATGACACATAATTTGCTCAACAATCATGGCCAAAATGCTCATAAAATTGGGTGTGAGTCACTTAACGACTGCAGAATGCATTGCTAAGCAACGGAAGCATGTTGTGGTTGTAAATCAAGCACTATCAATAGAAGGATCAGTTTTGAAAGACCAACCCGTGAAGCTGTTCCCATGGGCTCAGGAAGGCAAATGCTGCAGCCAAGTTGAAGAATCTGGCTTTCTATCTGTTTTGCCTTTGAAGGTGTTCAACTGCAATCTGTTAACACAGGATCAAGGATGGGATCCACTGATATCCTAATAACTTTTATTCTGGCTGGTTCCTTGTTCTGCAGTCGGTCTTCAGTGAAGCTGGAAGCTGGTTTCCTATGTTTTTCTTAAACAGAATACCGCTACTGTATCCGTCATCTCTCAAATCTCACTTCCACCACCACCCCCCTCTCCAAATTCTGCACTTGCCAAAAAAAGTGTCAGAGGAAGAACAGGCCTGTTTTTCTGCTTTTCTCACAATACTTGAGCCCAGGAGTCATAGAATGAAGTGAAATGGTGAGGGATTCAGCACAGAAGAATGGAAGTGCAGCTAAAACGTTTACTGTCCCTTTGCCGCCTTTGAGGTGTGAATTTGGATCACGCGATCATGGGGATGTCGCAAATGTTGTGATTGAAAAATGGTCATGTGTCACATTTTTCAACGCCATTGCAACTTGTCACTAAACAAATGGTTGAAAAGTGAGGACTATCCGTACTCTATAAAATCGGCCTTTATTCGTGAAAATTTACTCCGTACATGTTCCATGCAGGGGTGGCTAGGTGGGTGTGGCCATGTAACTGGGTGGGTGTGGCTTCTTCTTCCTTTTTTGCAGCACCCCCCCCCCCCGGGCTCCGGGGGGGCTCCGGGGGGGGCGTTTTTGCTCCCAGAAGGCTTCCCTGGGGCCCAGGAAGGCAAAAAATGGAGCACCGGGGGGGTTCCCCTCCTCCCACGAAGCCCCCTTTGCCTCCTGGGCCTCAGGGGAGCCTCCTGGGTGAAGCCGTAAGACAGTGAGGGGGATCTTGGCACAGCTGATCATTGGAACAGCTGATCGTTGGGAGGGGAAAAAAAGAAACACAGTAAGGAGTGACTGGCCAGGGGAGAACACAGTCAGTGATGTCGGGCATGCTGGGAGGGGAGGGGAGGGGTGGGTGGAGAGGGGCTGGGACAGCCAGGGGCACGATTTGCTGGATCTCCAAACTGCGCAGAATCATAACAACCGGTTCTATAGAACCAGTCCAAACCGGTACAATTCCACCCCTGGTTCCACGATGTGATGTGATTGGCATTCCCGGGCTCTGTTCACCTCCTCTGTTCATGATGTCAAACTATTCTGAATAGGGATAGACAGAGGAAGAAAATTTTAATATACATCTCAATAGGATTTTTTTCATTCTTTCCCGATTCAAACTTTGTAAGGAGATGAGATGCTATTTATTCCAACCCTCATTTATCTGCCAGGAATATTCGAATTTTGGGGGCAACCACCGCCTCCTGGAGATGGTATGGATCTTATAGCTTTATTCAACAACTCCAAATGTATTAATAGCAAGCAACCGTGGCTGCAGCAATTACACCATAAGAATTGTGATAATGCAGTGTAAAATGTGCTGCATGATGTTATTCAGTATTAACATTAACAACAATAATGTTAATGTTAATAATAAACCATTAATACACTATATACTATAAGACCGTATAATCAGTGGTGGTATCCAGCTGGTTCACACTGATTCCATAGAACTGGTACCTCATCTTTTGTTCAGTTTTGTGAGCCGGTTAGAAGTGTTCTGGAAAAAAAATCTGTGTTTTCTGGAACACCTCTGGTTTTCATTCAACTTCTTTCCAGGTGGGGAAAAAGATAAAAAAAAACCCTCCCCCAAAAGTCCAAGAGAAGAGTGACGGAAACCTTCGGTTACATCACTCAGGCAAAAACTGTCGCATTGGGTGTTGGCGGGGCCTGTGCGCAAGGCAGCAGCCCAGGGCCAAAGCATCGGTGGAGCATCAGAGGATCAGAGATAATGCTGAAGCGAGTGGACATCCTGCCGCCCATGCCAGTTGCCCCTTCCCGGCCAGAGCTGGAATGCCGCTGCGTTTAAGTGTCAGTAGATGCCGGCCTTCCCTTCGGCAGACCTGGGCAAGGGCTGGAGAGAGATGGGCCCATTTCATCACCTGGTGCCCAGGTGCCCTCGCTTCCCCCGAGCATTTCCTGGCCTACTTGATTTCCAGCTCTGTTGCATTTCTCCATCGCATTTCTCACTGTCATGTGCAGGGAAACAAAAGTTGGTGGGACTAAAAATACAGTTCAATCAATTCCAACTTCTCATGTAAAAGAAAAAAAAAAGATCTGGTGAAGTTGGGAGTGATTGATTGAACTTTTTTTTTTTTTAGTCCCACAAAGGTATTTCCCTGCACATGATGAGGAGAAACGTGATGGAGAAATGTGACAGAGGTGGAAATCAGGCAGGCAAAGTAGTGCCTGGGGGAAGTGAGGGCATGGTGGGGGGGGGGAAGCTCTGTGGCACGGCGCTGTGCTGCAATGGAGAAATGGGCAATGGAGCGGCCAGCGCGAGGAAAGGAGGAGGCCGCTTTCCCTCTTCTCCTTGCTTCTCCATCTCCACTCCAGTTCCCATTTCTCCATCGTAATGCAGTGCCCAGGATCCACTTTGATAGCACGAGAGGGAGTCATTGAACAACCAGTTCACCCAGAGTGAGGTTGGCCATCGCAGGAGGCCCATTTTGCATCGGTGGCAGAGCTCAAAGGACAGAAATGGGCCACACCTCCCACAACAGCCAACTTGACCCTGGGAGAACCGGTTGTTGAATTATTTGAATCCCACCACTGCTTATATAACATGCAATCCAAAAAGATAAATAAGATATGGTAGTTCTTGACTTATGATCAGAATTTCCATGACTAAGCCAGGTGGCTATTAAGTGACTCGGGTGATTTTCAACCTTTTTTTTTTGGCCATAGTTGTTAAGCAAATCACTGCAGTCATTAAGTGAGCCCAGCTTCCTCCATTGATTTTGTTTGTCAGAAGCTTGCTGGGAAGGTCACAAACATGACACTGCAACTGTCATAAATGCATGCCGTTTGCCAAGCGTCCAAATTTTCATCACGTGATCATGGGAATACAGTGGTAGTCATAAGTGCAAGGACCAGCTGTACTTTACTTTTTTCAGTGCTGTTGTAACTTTGAATGGCCGTTAAGTGAATGGTAAGTCAAGGACTACCTGTGTTTGGAAACTAAAAACACCTAGACAATGGGTAGGATGGGTAGGATGAGCCCAGAAGCTCTGACAGTTGAACGAAGACTTCTCATCTTTTGCCATGATGCCTCCAGCCAAGCTGGAAATTCCTGTGGCCTGCTGGTGCTTGCAAAGTTCGTACAGGAAACGATGGAATATACTGCGGTCTACTTAAGCCACGAGCCCCTTGGCCGGCCAGCTCCAATGCTGCTGCTGCCACCATCTGACCCCCAGAGCTTTTCTCTTACATACCAGGAGGGGCAGAAAAAAGTATCTTTTCAGATTTTGGCTTCAGAACCAGGCAAAGTAATATTCCAGTCACAGAAAGGGGCAGCTATGTTCCTTCTGTTCAGTAAAAGCTCTTTCTCCAGCAGGAGGAAATCCAGAAAGGGTCAGTTTTGCACATCTGCTTTTCAGCAGCGTGCCAAAAGAGAAAGAGTGCATGACTTCATTTGTTGTTATCCATATTCAGTTGAAAGGAAAGATTGCATAAAAGTGTCTGATGAAATTTCCCCATTGTGTTTTAAGAGAGACTCTTCTCAGTTACTAAAATGTTGCCTGCTCCTACTTTATGTGAGGGGTTGTAAATGTTGGGGAACAGCTGCCCCTCGGTGACCGCTCTCCCCAAAAAGCTCTTCAAATGCCACCTTTTGCTACCTTGACAAATTGAGAGGTTTCTGCAACCAGACCCAAGTTATGCATCTTGTGAAGTTAGATCAGGAGAGACTGTGTGAGAGAGAGTGAGACAGAAGCATTCCTGCTTTTGTATTTAAATACTGCAACACTCGGTGTCAATAATATTTCCAAGCTGCATTTTGGAAATGCTACGAATTGGGGTGTCTTCTCTTGAGTAGCACCTGTGAACAACCTGGATGCAGAATAGCAGAAGCTCTACTTTTTAAAAACATAACCCATTGTTTAGTTTGGACACGGTAACAGTGTCTGAACATGTGCACTGTGAAGCCCTCCCCATAAATAAAAAAATATATGACAATTTGACAAAAAGCATTTGCAGGCTCTAAAGCAGTGCCCATTTCGTAAGAGTTTTGTTTTGAAAGAATACAAGTGTGCTGCAGCTGGCAAAAGAACCAATGCAATCCTGGGCTTCATTAACAGAGAGATAGCAGCAAGATCATGTGAAGTGATAGTACTTACTCTATACTGCACTAATAAGACCACATAACACTGCATCCAGTTCAGCTCACCACCATCCAATGGGAGCAGAGGCAAAACCATATGAGGAACAGTTAAAGAGAACCAGGTATAGTTTCTAGTTTAAGAAGGATGAAGGACTGGGAGTGACATGATAGCAGTTTTCCAGAGCTTGAGAGGCTGTCACAGACAAGAGGGAGTCAATCTATTCTCCAAAGCACCTGAGAACAGGACAATAAGTAATGGAGGGAAGCATCAAAGAGAGATCTAACCTAGAATTAAGAAGAAATTTCCCGTCAGTGGAATTAATCAGTAGACTGGCTGGCCTTCAGAAGTTGTGGGTGCTCCAACACTGGAAGTTTTTTTTTTAAAAAAAGAGATTGAACAGCCATTTGTCAGGAAAAGTTTAGGGTCCCTGTTAGAGCAGGCAGTTGGACAACAAGACCTCCAAGATGTCCAATAACTGTTATTCTATGATTCTAGGTAGTGGTGGAATTCAAAATTTTTTGCTACCAATTCTGTGGGTGTGGCTTGGTGGGCATGGCAGAGGAAGGATATTGCAAAATCCCCATTCCCTCCCCACTAACCTCACTAACCTGCTTTCCAGCTCCGTTCTCCTGTACAGGGCAACCAAAGGAGACCCAGCCAATCAGCTGGGACTCAATGGGAAGCAGGGAAGAGATGGGGGCGGGGCCAGTCAGAGGTGGGATTTGCCAGTTCTCCGAACTACTCAAGCTTTCCGCTACTGGTTCTCCAGAACTGGTCAGAACCTGCTGAATCCCACCTCTGATTCTAAGTAAGAAAAATGGAGAACATATAAAAAGACAAGGGAGTGCAATTCAGACAGGTCAACGATGAATCCAGTGTATTGGGAGGACCACTGTCTTCTAAACAGGGCTCTCCAACCTTGGCCACTTTAAGACTTGTGGACTTCTTTCTTGTTCAATCGCTGTTAATCTATTGTCGATATTTCCAATTTTCTCCTCTCTTTGTTTGCCTCCCTCTTCAACATTTTGGAGTCTCTCTTCATATTTTTCCATCATCTGTTCCATCCTACCTGTTCTTTGTTCAATAGTATCCATTTTTACCTTAAGATCTTGAATTCCTTGCATAATCATCTGGAAGGATACTCTTTCTTGTTCTTTTTCTTTCTCTTTATCTTGCTTTAACAATGTCTGAATTGAACGCTGTCCAGATGGTGGGGAGGCAGAAGCAGACATAGAGGCACCCGAAGATATAAATTTCTTACTCATTTTAAGTGGTTCCAACTCTTCAAGTTTTTTCAAATTTTAATCCACAAAAAAAAGAGAAAAAAATATGAAATTTTAATCCAAGGTAAAAAGGCCAACAATAAAAAAGCCAAAAGTGAGAGAAAAAAAGAAAAAAAGAAAAAAAAAATTCTTCAAATTCTTCCTGACCTTAGTCCAATAAAAAAAGAAAAAAAAAACCATAAAAAAAAGTAACAGTAAAAATAAAAACCCAATAATAATAATAAACAAGACAAAGCCAAAAAGGAAGAAGGGAAGAAGAAAAAGAGAAAAAACAAAAAACAAAACAAAAACCAAGAAAAATAAGTTTCTTCAGATTCCACACCTTAGTCCAGCCAGAAAAAAAAAGAAAAAAGAAAAAACCTCAATTAAAAAAAGGAAAAAGAAATAGTCCGCTAATGTACATTAAAAAAAAAAAAAGGAAAAAAGAGAAAACAGGATCCAAATAGGCAAAAGAAAAAATAAAATCAGTTAAATCAAAATAAAATATAAGTAGAAAAAAGAAATTCAGAGGCTTCCCTTTGCAAATAAATCAAGCTTAAAAGTCAGGACCTTGATGTTAGTGAAGGGGTTGGCAGAACTCAAAAAAAACAACAACACTGCACTCTATTTAATTATCCAAGGCTCTAATTATAACTCCCTTCTCTTTCCCACAAGCTTCAAAGCTGAGCCATGTATATCCAGAAAGACACCTGTAATAATATTCCACAAAGTGCTTTCCTCTATCTTATCAGGGGATGTCCTTGAGAAGAAGAGTCTATTTTTCTTTTTTTTAAATATTTCCGAGCCTCTAGGTGGCAGTGTTACAAAGTATCATAATTCTCACTTTCCCCCCTCCTCTCTTAAGGGAAAGCCGGCTTGCAATACACAAAACAAAAACCGAAAAATCAAACAAAATCAAGAGAAGCCTCTAGCCCAGAAAAAAAAAAAATAAAAAGTCCAGAAGAAGAATAAAACATATGAATATATAGAAAAAAGAAAACAGTCCAGTTATCCAATAAGTAACAATAGAGTCCGGAAGCAAAGAAAAGAAAAAAAATGGATTCTCTCTTTGACGTTTCCCTAAAAAAACGCCGCTAAATCAATTTTGTCAAAAAACAAAACAAAAATCACACAGGTTTCTTCAGATAATTAGAGTAAACTTTCCAAATTCAAAAAATTAAATAAAAAAAAGAAGTTCTCACCCAACCGACAAACTCTTTCTCAAACTCTTTCCGTCTGGAGTCGCCCCGGCCTCAGCAGCATGGGGGCTGCCTCTCCGCCGCTGGCAAGAAGAGCTTCACCCGGGCTCTCCAGGGATTTTGCGGTATCCCCGGAATCCTCAGGATATGCTCTTCACGATGGCTGTCCCTACGGGACAGCGTAG
The DNA here is from genome assembly GCF_900518735.1 of Pseudonaja textilis. The sequence continues at coordinate 14,230,163 of NW_020769327.1, forward strand.
GTCCGTTGGACCGGCCAGTGGCGGAGATATCGGCTGCAATCGAGGAGCTCGATTGCAGACCGTATCGCCACGGCGCAAGCTCCGTACAACTAAAGTAACTTTGAAGACTTAAGATATTGTCAAATTTGTCGTCTCCACTTTCCGGAAACAATCTGAGTATTCCTATTGGGCTTAAAACTGCCAAGGATGGTTTAACATAGCAGTTTAACATAGCAACATCCTTTTCTCTTGTGGTTTTTTTCAAAGATGCTTTAACTGTGCTCGAAAATCTTTGGGGCAGGGGCCTGTGCCCATCTAGCTTGCAACTTGCAATGAAATATTAATCCTTGCCACTCTACTCCTGCCTCGCTTGGCATTCCCCAGCAAACCGAGACTCTTTGAGGTCACCTTTGGGGTGCGCCCAGCAGCTATTTCAGCCTGCTTGCTGTTGCTGTACCTTATGAATGACAGCATTATGTTTTGAGGTTGCTCCCCCTCCCAGCTTGACCGCCATGTTATTTTACACTCCTGCTACCCTGACTGTGTTTGATCATTACTTGGCTGGAGCTGCACCTGCTGCATGCTGGCAGAAGGAGAGAGGGAGGGGGGGAGGGAAGGAAGAGGGCAGGTGCAGCCTCAGACCCTGCCTGCTGCCAGATGCTCAGCTCAAGGAGTTGAGGGAGGATCCTTGCAGGCCAGCCAGCCCACTCCTGGCAAAGAGGCCGCGATGGTGCACTCCAGAGCAATTCTAGCACCTCTGCAATGTGCAGCAGTGAAGGCTGACTTTGGAGTAAACAGACAATACCTCTTTACATTTGTGCTGTAATAATACTGTGTTTTCATTTTACCCTTTAAAAAAAAGAAAATCTTTGCAGGTTTGTGTCTATTAAAAATGCACATTAATGCGAAGCCAAGACTTGACATTAACAATGTCATCCTCAAAATCCTTTCTTCACCCAGAAAGCAGCAGTTGCAACCTCACAAATTGGAAATAGGACGCACATGTGAACGTGTAACATCCATTGCAAAAAGTAACAAGCTGTTCTGGCCAACTTTCCATATTAAAGAGAATTCAGGGAAATGGGAACCAGTTCAGAGAGCAGTGAGGATAGTAAAGGTATTGTAATGACCGGGGCGTGACACAAAGGCAACACAGTCAAATAAGCAAGAAGAGTCCCTTTATTATCTCCAACTTTGCCCCCAGTGTCCAGGTTCGGCTGGAGAAAAACTGTCCCAGGGAACAACCTTTAACTGTAGAAAATTCAGTCCAAAACAAGGTACATACAAACTGTAACTTAAAATCCAAACAAGCCAAACTGAAGTAATTAGCTTGACAGGACAGGAGAAGAAATTTCAGACTTGAAAGCACGGCAAAACTCACACAGTTGGGAAGATGCCAGGAACGCAGATAAGCCATGCTGATACAAGATAAATTCATGTTTGCTCCCAACAGCTTGCTGAGTGCAGCTTGCCTTTTTTATACACTGTGTTCCCAGCTGCAGCTAATGAAGGGAATCAGGGCCCTTTCCTCCCCCGTAAGCCACGCAACCCACGTTGCTCTCTTCTCCGTTCCTCCCTGCGTGCCCTAGGATGAAAACTGGGTGGGCCTGGGTTTTCCTTTGAACTCTCCCTCCCTTGTTCTACCTCTTCCCTGCTCTGCCCAGCCGGACTTTGCCCTTCCCCAGTTTCTTCCACAGCCAACTGACGGAGCCACACTCCCACTCCCTGTCAGCTGTTCGGCTTCCTCCTCCAAATGAGACAGGGGCATGACAGGTATTGGAAACTGAGCTTCAGGAGGAGAGATGGAGGAACCGAGTATATTAAACCTTGAGAAAAGAGGGGTGTGTGGGAAGTTTCTTTCCTGAGCAGGGGAAGACTTCCAAGGTCCCTTCCAACTATGATATTCTGTTAAATTGTAAACCCTCCTCCTGTATCTGAAGACTTAATAAGCACACCTAAACATTTGCTCCTTTTCCAGATTTCAGGACAGTTAATGATAAAATTAAAGAAAGGCAGATTCCAGATCAACGTGAGGATAAATTTCCCAATAATAAGAGTAGTTTGATGGCAGAATCAAATCATGGCTACTGTGCAGGCTGGATAGCCAACTTGGGGAAGAGCGTTAACTGGACTGAACTGGGTGCCTTCAAAAGCCTCTTCCAGCTCTTGGATTCGTTCCCTGCTTTCATTTGCATTTAATTGTCAACAGCTTCTGAAAGGGGGCGATTTCGACCCTCCCGATGCTCTGCTGCTTAATTCAAATTTATTATTTGTTTGCTTGCTTGTCTGTTAGATCAGCTCCACCACAACTCTGGGCAGTGTTCAGTAGAAGGCAACACAAAATAATGAACTACGAGATGCAAAAGGAGAAAAAAACAACAAGAAAAGAAATCTACCTTTCAGCTACATCCAATGACGTTGCCTTCGTTCCAATGAGTTCAAATTGTGGTTATTGAGGCCAGGTTTTCCTCCCTCTGTTGACACCCTCCAAACACACACACACACACACACACACACAGAGTGACACCCTTCACAAAATAGTATATTTTGCAGTTCCTGTTCCCTCCAGAACACCTTACATGCCTTGCGTATGGCTACAAGGGGACCCCCACATGTGGCTCTGGCAGATAAGGGCTGGGGGTGGGGTGGGCTTGTCTGAAATTCGACCCCTGCTTCCTCCCTCCCTCCCGGCTCCAATTCTCAGGTCTTCCTGTTGACCCTGGCTTTTTTCAAGCTGCCTTCCTAACCCCGCGCTCTTCCTTCCTTTGGCCGTTTCCTGCCTTCGGTGAGTCTCCTGTGCCAATGCCCTTGCTTTGATTTATGGGCCATTTCCTTTGCCCTGCCCCAGTTCAGCATCGCTGCACGTCCAAAGGAGACCCTGCAGGAACCGGAGCCCCTCTGCTCTTAGCTCCTGCCCGGCCAACTGACGTCTTTCCAGGAGGAACCCTGCAAGGGAAGGGCCCCTGCCTCCAGCAAGCTGCTGCCATGTGGAGGTGCAAGACGGATGCTCGGATGCTTGGCATAGTCATTCGGAGCAGTGAGGGAAGTCTGGGGCCCCCCTCCCTGTCTTCTACATTCCTATCCGTGCAGTCAGCTTCCCTTTGGGGCTGGCTTGCTTCGCGCCATATCCCTTCCCGAGCTATTCCTCTGGGCCTTTGTTCACAAGGCAACATCCGCTCAACTTTCACGACTTCCTCCTAAGCCTCCTCAGCGAAATGTGACTTGGGAAGGCCCTGAGCCAGCTTGGAAGAGATACTTAGCGGCTAGTTGCTAGTCTACTTAATTCCACCTGCAGCACTGGAATCACCTCTTTAAAATAACCAAATGAAAGGGTTTTCCTGGTTTGAATCGTGCAAAGCCAAAACTTAAAAGATTTATTTGCAGGAAGTGCCTCATCTTTAATAGCATGGAACATTTGTGTTTATTATAGATACTCTTTTAAGTTACAACCGCTTGAAGTTACCACAGCACTGAAAAAAATGACTTAGAACTGGTCCTTGTACTTGCAACCATTGTAGCATCCCTACTATCACATGTTCAGAAGTCTGGTGCTTGGCAACCAAGATGTATTTATGATAGTTGCAGTATCCTGGGGTTAAATAATCACCATTTGCGACCTTCCCAGCCAACTTCTGACAAGGAATGTCCATGGAGGAAGCCAGTTTTGCTTAATGACTGTGTGATTCACATAACCATTACAGTGATTTGCTTATTAACCATGGAAAAAAGTCACCAAATTGGATGCAACTCACTTAACAACTGCCTTGCTTAGCCACAGAAATCCTGATCCTGGTTGTGGCCATAGATTGAAGACTACCTGTAGTTATTTACAGTATCATCAGAACAGCTTGGCAGCTCCAATTTTATCTCCTGGTTGCCATAACATCCCAGCCATGATTCTCACAGTCTTATCTTTTTGTTTCTTCCATTGCAAACCACCAAGGAGAAGGAAGGGTGATAGGATGAGGAATTCTCATTAAACTAAAGGTTTTTGGTTATTGCCAACCTTCTCCAGTAAAGACTCAAAAGGTGACCTGCAGAACTAACACAACACAGGTATTAATTGCCACAATATACCCTTTCCATCAAGCAGACTGAGGCAGCATAATCATTATTTCTTAAACAAGTATTCCCTTGGTAAATTTGAATTAATGATAATTCCTTCCTCCAACCCTCCATTGTCCATCACCAGAGAGTTTAAAATTCCATTTCTTCCTCTTTGTAGTTATCCATTTTAATCTATCAGTGTGAATAACATGTTTAACCAGGCATTAAATCTAAATGTAGTTATTAAACATTCAAATTTAGACCTTTCGTCTATTCTACCAGGAACAATTAACAGGAAGTAAATGGCTTTTCTTTTAAACAGGTTATGTTCAACAAAGGAAAACCCATCTTTGCGTCTGTAGAAGTAAACATAATTCTCCTTACAGGAACAGGAAGAGTTGTCCATCACTAAATCAAAACTGCTTTTAACCCATTAACTGTATTACAGTGACTGTATTTCTCCCAGTATATATTATTGGCATTAAGCTCTTCTTTATGAAGAAATTAAAACATTGGACAACATCCAGGGCTCAAAATGAATCTACAATTTTGTGTGTATTTTGGAAAGTGCTTTACCGATTAAGATTATATTCATTCTTGTCTTAATAACAATTTCATGATGCATCTCTTAACAAAATTTCAAGTGCTCTGGAGGCTCATAAAATAGGGAGTTAGTATCCATAGTCCCCATAGTCCTCAGAGAGCACCAAGAGCCCCGCATGAAAATTTTTGCTCCTTTCTTTTACACATATACAAAGACATATGTACAGAAATCCCTGAATGTCAGCCAAGTCCTGGCACATCACATTAAGCCCCAAAGCCAACATATGATGCAATCTTAACACAGACAACTGTCTCCGAAATTAACTGGCTTGCCATGAATGTGAACTTTGCCTGCATGGAATGGTGTGAAGACGCGGTCCCTTGTCTTTGAGGACATTTTGGATCACAGTTTCTTAACATTAGCAACCTGAAGATGTGTGGACTTCAACTCCCAGAATTCCCCAGACAACTGAGGAATTCTGGGAGCAGAAGTCCACACATTTTCAAGTTGACAAGGTTGAGAAACATTGTTTTAGATCACCCAATTCATTATGTAAAGCTGCATTTGGTATATAGATAATCCTTAACTTATGATTGGTTGCTTGGCAACATCCAAAGTTACTACGGACTCCCCAAAAGTACCTATAACTGATAAGAAGTTATGACAGCTGTGCCATATGCCTATACAACCAGCCTGCATTTACAGCTCTTTGAAGTCTCCTTTACGATGGTTTTGCCCCAAACCAGCATTTATTTTCAGTTTTCAGCAAAACTGACCCATGGCAAACCATTGCTTCATTTAACAACCTGGCATTCGCTTAACAACCAGTACAAAAAAAGGCCCAAAATTGGCTGAGTCACATTGGTAACCTGATTTATTATGACTGTCATGACTTACCACCACAATGGGCAGGTTCTATTATGAGTGTAAATCAAGGATTACCTTTAACAATTGTGGAACAAAGCACACAGATTTGCACCCTCACATATAAGATTTGAAAGAGGAGGTGGTTAAAGTACATATAAGAGCTTTAGCAGATCAGATTCTTGGGTGTCAAAAGTGCCCCTGGAGTCAGGGATCCTCTTTAAACTTCAGCTCATTTCCAGAATTTTTGGACTCAGTTATGATCAAGTTATGAATGGCTCTGGCCCATTCAGTAATCACCCAGAAGTGCTGGAAGAAAGTAGTATTTATATCCGCAATTTCTCCACCAATTTTCTGCAAGACAATTCATTGCTTCCTGAAAATTTCAAGCTTCCACTTTTGATTCCCATTTCCAGCTCCTTTGACAGGAGAACCACACGGGTGAACTTGGAAGCGTGTTGCATGATACGACATGAGAGCATTGGACGATGGTGGTTCCCATTGCATTCTTCCACACCTCTCCCACGACCAGCCAAATGAGCCTTGGGGTGTTTTTTTTTTTTTTTAAATTGCAGAATAAATGATGCAAAGGCAGGGAGGTGCTGGAGAGACATTCAATTGAAAGGGATGTGTGAGGTTTCTTTGGCAAGCAATTTAGGTTGCCTGGCAGCAGAATTTCGTTTTAATTTATTCGGCCGAGATGCTGAGCTTGGAGCCTTTTATATCCCGGGCCTGGCCACAGTTTACAGGAATGCATACTTCAAAGCCACTCCCCCCCCCCCCCCCCCCCCCCCCCCCGACTCCATACCGTCTTAGGGTATTTCCTGACTGCTGTTTCTAGGTGGCTGGCTCAGCTGGTCCCCAAACTGCCAACTTTGCTTTATTTTGTCAACAGCATTTCCGGCTTTATTTCCTAAGCAGGGCTGAGGGAAGATAAGTTTGTGAGTCAGAAGGTGACTCACCCCTCAAGCTTTCAAGGGCAAGATGTAGCCGGTGCAGACATGCCCAGGAGAAGCATGGGTCAGCCTGTCAGCTCACATCAGGAAGACAAATCAGGGAATTGCAATGTTTGGTGCAACACAGGATGAGCGCATTTCTGGTGCAGCCATGCCCAAGTCCTGATTCACCCCAGGAAAAAGGAAGAGCATCAGCTTCCTTCTCCTGGTTGCGACACCAACACGACTCTGCCCTCTCCTTCCCTCCCAGGCAAGAGTTTTCTCCTCGCCACCCAGGAGCAGCTGTGGCCTGCAGAGCATGAATGAAGCCACAGGGGCGGGGCATTGGAAAGTCTCCTCCCTGGAATAGGTCTGGCCTTGGCGATTTGAAAGCCACCAACGTTCCTTCAATGCTTCACCCGGGACACAATGTCATTCCTCCTTGTTGCAATCATCCTGCAGCGGCGTTGAGTGTCCAGAATCTCCCCCCACTGAAGCCAAATCCATGGGGGAAAGATGTGTTCAAAGCAGAGATTAGCAAATTGAAGTTCTGGGCTGCATGTAGTCTGGGCTGCAGGAGGGCTCTGGAACTCCAGAATACGTTCCCAAATTGTCACTTTTAACACCATAGAAGGGGGAAAGGCTCAAGGCAGAAAATGGATGATAGAAGGAGAATCATTTCAATTATATACATAATTTTAATAAAACACCAATGGCATGCATTGCAAGGCAATGTAGTTTTGTTCTGGTCCCATCTCCTATTTTGGGGACCAGCCCTCGTCATACTCCCCCTACCACCCCAGGTTCCGGCTGTGAACTAGAGAAAAGTTGCACTCTTTGAACTGTGCCTATCTCTGAGCTGACAATCTACCATTAAGCAAAGCAGGTGAGGATGTTGAGCATGAGATGCTCACTAGATATTTCTATGACAACCAAGATTAAAATGATGGCAGCTGTCATCTACCCAATAGTAATCTCTGGCTGTAAAAGCTGGACTTTGGGAAAGATTGGGAGCAGGGCTCTCTGCAGAATGTGGTCACAAAGCCAAGATGGAAGTCACAAAGGCACAACTGAAGCATAGCAACAAATGCACATTAAAAATGGGGAAGTTTAATTGCCCTTCTTGATTTCTTTCAGCAGTTCAATTCTCACCAGCTCAAGGTTGACACAGCCTTCCATCCTTCTGAGGTTGGTAAAATGAGGGCCCAGATCATTGGGGGCAATAAGGAACAAATTACTCATAACAATAAGGAAACTTCAATTAAAAAAAGATTGCTATAGCGTAAAAACAAAACTAGCTATGTAGCAAACTTTAAAAACCAATACAACACACTATGCCGACACATAAAGGCAGAATGCACAAATTACCACTGCAAGCAAGAGGAAAACCTCCACCCGTGCCTTCTACAATTTTGTTAACACCAAACTTAAAGAATCAAGAACCATCCCACCCCTAAAAGGACCAAATGGGAAAGGCTGCAACGATGAAGCAGTTAAGGCCAATCTCTTCAACACATTTTTCAGTTCAGTCTTTATAAACAGCAATGGTTCATGCCCCACATTTCCTAGTCATACCACAACTAACTGTAATGACCTACATATTGACTTTACAGAAGATAATGCAGAAAAGGCACTACAAAACCTAAAACCATTCCTATCTATTGGCCCTGATGGATTACGTGCATACTTCTTAAAAAAGCTCTCCTCTACCATAGCAGAACCCCTAAGCATTATATATGAGATATCATTCAGAAATAGCTCCTTACCAAACCTATGGTCCTTAGCTACAGTCATCGCTATCTACAAAAAAGGTGACTCCAAACCTGGTTGAAAAGTACAGACCAATCTCACTGTGGTGTGTCATGTGCAAAGTAATGGAATCAATCAGTAACCAATTTATCACTCTCCACTTAGAGTCAAACAACCTACTCTCCAAAAAACAATTTGGTTTCAGGAAAAAATTGTCCTGCAATCTATAACTCCTACACTGCAAAAATGTATGGACTACTCTACTTGACCAGGGTAAAGCTATAGAGGCAATTTACATAGACTTCTGCAAAGCCTTTGATTCAGTGGTACACGACAAGCTACTGTTAAAACTAAACTCTTATGGCATTTCTGGATCCTTCAATAAGTGGATTACTGTGTTCCTGTCAAACAGGCAACAAATAGTAAAAATAGGAAGCTCTATATCTAACCCTGCTCCAGTTTACAGTGGTGTCCCCCGAGGCAGTGTTCTAGGACCCACACTCTTTATACTCTATATAAATGACCTTTGCGATCACCTTATCAGCAACGGTGTCCTCTTTGCGAATGACGTAAAACTATACCACTGACAATGCTACTATCCTTCAAAGTGACCTTGATTATGTGTCTGAATGGTCAAATACCTGGCAATTCCAAATCTTGACCAACAAATGCTCTGTCCTACACATTGGTAAAAAAAAATCAGTATACCAAATACAAACTAGGCAGATATGACCTCGTTGATGATCCTTACTCTGTCAAGGACCTTGGAATTCTCATATCAAATGACCTAAGTGTCAGAGCTCACTGTAACAGCATTGCCAAAAAGGCATTAAGAGTTGTAAATCTAATCTTATGAAGCTTCTCCTCCGCAAATATCGAATTGCTAACTAGAGCATACAAAACTTTTGCCAGACCAATACTTGAATACAGTTCATCAGTCTGGAATCCGCATTGCATATCAGACATTAATACAATCGAGCAAGTCCAGAAGTATTTCACGAGAAGAGTACTACACTCCTCTGCTAACAACAGAATACCCTATATCACCAGGCTTGAGATTTGGGGCTTGGACAACCTTGAACTACATCGCCTACGGTTAGACTTAAGCGTAACACACAAAATTATCTGCTACAATGTCCTACCAGTCAACGACTACTTCAGCTTCAACCACAATACAAGAGCACACAACAGATACAAACTCAATGTAAACCACTTCAAACTTGATTGCAGAAAGTACGACTTCAGCAACAGAGTGGTCAATGCCTGGAATGCACTACCTGACTCTGTTGTTACATTCTCTAACCCCCACTCCTTTAACCTCAAACTAACCACTATTGACCTCACCCCATCCCTAAGAGGTTTATAAGGGGCGTGTATAACTGCACCGTGCTGCCTACCGTCCCTGTCCTATTGTCCCCATTTATTCGTACCTATTTCCTGTATTCTTACTCATGTTTATACTTATATCTATTATTTGTAAGCGATTGACAAATCAAATAAATAAATAAATAAATAGGCTGACTCTGTAAACCACTTAGACAGAGAGGGCTAATGCAATCCTAAGTTGCGTTAACAGAGGGATACAACCAAGATCAAATGAGGTACTAATATCCTCTATAAAGCCTTAGTAAGACCACACTTAGAGTACTGCATCCAGTTTTGGTCACCACACTATAAAAAAGATGTTGAGACTCGAGAAAGAGTGCAGAGAAGACCAACCAGGATGATTAAGGGACTGCAGGCTAAAATATATGAAGAACAAAAAATATATATGAGGAATATATATGAGGAACTGGGCTTGTCTAGTCTAGTGAAGGGAAGGACCAGGGGAGACATGATAGCAGTGTTCCAATATTTGAGGGGCTGCCACAGAGAGGAAGGGGTTGAGCTATTTTCTAAAGCCCCCAAAGGCCAGACAAGAAACAATGGATGGAAACTGATCAAGGAGAGATTCAACCCAGAAATAAGGAGAAATTTTCTGACAGTGAGAACAATCAACCAATGGAACACCTTGCCTTCAGAAATTGTGGGAGCTTCTTCACTGGAGGCTTTCAAGAAGAGCTTGACTGCCATTTGTCTGAAATGGTGTAGGGTCTCTTGCTTGGGCAAGGGGCTGGATTAGATGACCTACAAGGTCCTTTCCAACTCTGATTATCTGTTCCCTGTTACTCTGTTAAGGGCTGTAAAGCACTGTGAAGCGGTATAGAAGTCCAGGTGCTATTGCTATTTCAGAACTATGGATTTAGAAAAGGTTAAGAACACCACAAATTGTCAAAGAGCCAATGAATTATTCCTGGGCCTTGTATGGGTCTTCTACTCCTACAAAGCCACAATCATCAAATTGCAATTCATGTATTTCTGGGCACATCATGCGAGTAGATGATGGTCTGGAACAGAGATGTCAAACTCTATTTCACTGAAGACTGCAGCAGGGTTGTGTTTGACCTTGGGGGGTGGGGTGCGGGGGAGCATGTGAAGTGTATGGTACTGTGAAGTCCAAGTGTTGTTCTATTGCTTTCTACTGCACAAAATGGATGTCAAGCACCGGAGAAATCAGGTGATTTAAGCAGTTCAAATGAGTATAAAGATTTATTGCAAGCTTAAGCTCTTTACAAAAATCTGAACTACTAATAGTCAAAGGAAATGCACAGGAATTAAGAAGGCCTTCACAGTGAGCTGGACTTAGATGTGGGTGTCATCCTGATAGATGTCAAATTTGACCCTCTCCTCGGGCTCAACCTGGTCATCTCCTACAATGGATTTCTACAGTTGTAGACTGCCTCCCCTCTCCCTAAATACACACCTACACTCACACACCAGAAGATCCCTTCTCCTTCCAGTTTTGGAGGAGGAGGAAGTGGAGGAGGAAGGCAGTGGCCTGACTGTGCTTGTGCAATACATTGCAGCCCTTGACTTCAGACTAGAGCCATGATGGCGAACCTATGGCATGCATGCCACAAGTGGCATGCAGAGCCATTTGTGCAGGCACACGAGACGCAGTCAAACTTACCTGCACTGTGCATGCGCGGGCCCGATTTTCGGCCTGCTTGAGGCCGTTTTCACCCTCCCGGAGGCTCGAGAGAAGTTTCTGCAACCTCAGGAGGCTGAAAAATGGGCCTTCCAGAAATACCGTTTTCAGCCTCCCGAGGCTCCAGAGTCTTCCCTCGAGCCTCTGAGAGGGCGAAAACGGCCTCAAATGGGCCAAAAATCAGCTGGGAGGCGCACACATGTGCAATGCAGGTAAGGGGATAGGGCGGGGGTGTGGCACGTGCATATGCAAGGGGGCGGGACACATTGCATTGTGGGTGCTGGCATGTGCGTGCTTTCGGCACACCACAACAAAAAGGTTCGCCATTGTAGAGTTGTAATTGCAGGAATGTTCCAATCTCGGATGGCAAACCTCAGATAAAGAATGTTTCCAAGCAAATACAACTCAGGTAAACAAAGTCACTAATCTAAAGGAGGATTGGAGAGAGGAAGTAAACATATGTTAGACTTTAACTAGAGATAATTGTATGGATTACTGTGCGAAACAATAACAAAAGTTAAGCAGCAATCAAAGTTAACCAGTGATGGAGGATAACTAAAAATGGGTATAAATGCAAGACTAGACCCCAATAAAGATCATCATGATTCAGTTGTTCATGATCAAACAAGTCAACTGCCTCGTCATTACAACACGCCATCACTGGACTAGAGGGACAAAAAAAAAATCATCTTTGGATTTTTTTCAAGGGAGAAGAAATTCCCAACTGTTTCTCCAGGGAAGGAGGAGCCCAGCTGAGCAAAATCCCCTTGGAAGTATTCTGTGTGAGCCTTGTTTCTTGGGGATTGAATGGAAGCATGGGAAGTCAGGAGACTGGTGAAACAGTTGGGCAATGACCACACTCTTTGGCCACCTCGACATTAAATACGTGCAGAGACGTGGTGAGTTTCCTCCAAAATTTCTCTTTGTCTTGGTAAAAGATTTTAAAAAGCAAACTTTATATCATTAGCTGGCAAAGAAAAGGAGAATTTCTCTGCTTGGCACGTCCTCTTAATCCAGTGTTTCCTCACTTTGGCAAGTTGGCAGCTTTAAGATGGGTTGATTTCAACTCCCAGAATTCTCCAGCCAGGGAAAAATGGAGAGAGAAATATTATGGATTTCACACTCAGCTTCTGGAAGAAAATTAGGGCCTAAATTTAAAGGACAGATCATTATTAGCTAAATGTCGATTCTTCCTTTGTTCAGGAAACAGAATACTTTTTCCAGATTGTAAGAATCATAGCAGCTTTTCTCACTGCTTGTGTTTGTGCAACACTTTCAACTCAGTTTTGGAATTAACCCATTTTCAGGAGATGGTTGTGCAACAGGGGAAAACCTAAAGGGTCTGGATCTATTTTTTTTTTATTACTACAGAAACAAAAAAAGGGGTATAAAATTGCAAGCTTCTTATTTTTTCTTTATTTCAATATAAAGAATATTCTGACAATAAGCATTACAGGTGATCCTTGTCTTATGATCATTTAGCAACTGTTCAAAGTTACGACGGCATTGAAAAAGGTGTCTTAGGACCAGTCCTCACCGTTACAAATGTCACAATATCCCCCCCAGTCTCATGATCAAAATTCAGTCCTTGGCAATCAGTCCGTGTTTATCATGTTGCCGTGTCCCAGGTCACGGTCACCATTTGGGATCTTCTCAGCTGGCTTCCAAAAACAGTCAACGGGGGAAGCCAGATTCATTGAACAACCATGAGACGTAACTGCCATGATTCGCATAATGACTTGGGGAAAAAGGTTGCAAGATTGGTTGCAACTCATTTAACGACCATCTTGCTTAGCAACGGATGATCCAATCCAACTGTAATCATAACTCAAGGTCTAGTTTATTTACTTATCCCTTAGCAGGGCTGGCTGGGGAATTCTGGGAGCTGAAGTCCACACGTCTTCAAGTTGCTAAGGTTAAGGAACGCTGGTTTAAACCCCTGGCAATTCTTCCCTCTGCCAAACTCAGAGCCATTTTACACAACGCACTGCAGAAATTATCCTTGTTCTGGGATTTAGAGCATTGAATGAGCTCTCAAACAAACATTTGAAGATCTGGGATAGCTTCAGGATGAGCTTCCTGTTGAGAGTCTGGCACAGATCTATAGATCCTCCCAGCAATTCTTGGCAGAGAGACATTTTCCTAATGGTTTTGAAATGCACAAGATTGCAAATATACCAAAGTGGAAACTCTAACCCAGAGGTCTCCAAACTTGGCAACTTTAAGACTTGTGGACTTGAACTCCCAGAATTCTCCAGCCAGCTGGCTGGAGAATTCTGGGAGTTGAAGTCCACAAGTCTTAAAGTTGCCAAGTTTGAGGACCCCTGCCCTAACCCTTTCCCAGTGGATATTGATGCAAATCTTTTGCCATGTAGGGGTTTCGTTCTTCTGCCGTCCCCGAGGCCAAAAGGCTTCGCTCCCTAAGCTACGCACCTCTTTTAAAATACGGGCCCAGGCAGAGTTGAGATGCAGGGCACGTACCTTTGAACCCACTGCAGTGTTTGCACATGGGAAGCCTATGCTCCTCTGGGTTCCCATTTCTTCCGCACAGAGGAAATGGGGCGGGCTGTTCCCAACTGGACTGCAGCCACTCGGGTGCCGATTCCCTCTTCCTTGGGGAAAGACCCAAAGGATCCCTCTTCCTGCTCTCTTCCTTCTCGCCCTCAGGTCGATCAGTCCCAGGGTATAAAACTAAAAGAGAAGGCCTGGAGGGGGATGCAAGAAGCACCCTTTGAAAAGGATTCCCCCAGGTTCCTTGCTGAAATCTGGGGATGGAAGGGATCCACTAAGGCTGCGGCCTCCATCCTTTTGGTCACCAGGGACCCGTTCTCTGGAGAAAGGTTTTTTCCCACAGTCTAGAGCGGGCCTGGTTTTGTGTGCTGCCTACATGCGGCGGATGGGGCTTCACTTCTTTGTGCAGCCCAGTTGCTGGCATGCCGCAGCCCAGTTGCTGGTCCACAGATCCCCTGCACTAAGGAAATATGCCAGAGATGCGCAGGTGGGATGGAGGGACGCTATCAGTCAGTGCAGCCTTTCCTTCCTTTCCAATTCAAACCTCTTCATTCAGGAAATGTACTTTGTGTTGATCATGCATCAACATAAATTGTAAGCAAGTGGGAAAGTTCGAATATTTCACAAGGCATGACTTTCAGGGTTTGTTTAGATCCCTTTAAGACAGTGGTTGCCAACCAGTGGGCCGGGGACCATTGATGGTCCATGAGAAAATTTGGGTGGTCCGCAAAGAAATGTCACCCCCAAAGCACCCCCCCCAAAGCAATTCATCCAGGCTGTGCGGGAACACAAGGCTGCCCCGCCCACTTGACCTACGGGAACACAAGGCTTGCATTGCTTGCATTGTGAACAACACAAGGTAGTGAGGGGAGGGAGGAAAGGGTTAGGGTTAGGGTTAGGGTGCCTGGCCTGGCCACTGGGCTGCTTCTTTCCACATCTTTCTTCTTCTGCTTTTGGCTGCACACAAGGAAAGCAGCCAAAGTCTTTCTTTCTCTCCCCCAAACTCCGCCAGAAATGAGTCTTTGGGACCCTGCAAGGCCTGCTGATCACAGAGACTCATTTCTGGCAGAGTTTGGGGGAGAGAAAAAAAGATTTTTGCTGTTTCTGCTGCTTTCCTTGCATGAAGCCAAAAGTCTCTCTCTCTCTCTTTTTCTCCCCCTGAGAAAGGAACTGGAGATGGTATCCTGCAATCCCAAATAAAGAATGATCGATCGGTAGGAAAACAGGGTGGGGAATTCTCTTGCAGACTTCTTTGGGGATTTTCCCAGGGTCTCTACTGCTTCCTGCAGAGACCCTGGGAAAACGTCAGCAAGCCACTGTCAGTCAAAATTCATATTAGAGGTCTATGGGATTTAAAATTATGAGTTTGGTGGTCCCTGAGGTCCAAAAGGCTGGTGACCCCTGCTTTAAGAGAGGACTGGAGGGAACTTGGCTGCCTTTTTTTGCTCCTTCGGCCTCTTTTGATCACCGGAGGAATCAGCCACAGCTCCTCCAAATGGCTCATTTGGTTCAGATCGCACGCAGGAACATCCTTGGCATTGAAAGTCGCTTCACTTTCCCCATTCATCTTTTCCCAGGAGAATTGGTCTTGGCTTAGCTTCTCTCACACTGTGTTAAAAGGGCTAAAATAGATACAGATTAACAGAGTTGGAAGGGACCTTGTAGGTCATCTAGTCCAACTGCCACCCACCCAAGCAGGAGACCCTACACCATTCCTGACAGATGGCAGTCCAGTCTCTTCTTGAAAGCTTCCAGTGATGGTGCTCCCACAACTTCCGAGGGCAACTTCTGTTCCATTGGTTGATTGCTCTCAGTGTTAGAAAATTTCTCCTTATTTCTACGTTGAATCTCTCCTTGTTCAGTTTCCATCCATTATTCCTTGTCTGGTCTTCGGATACTTTGGAAAATAGGCTCTCTCTGTGGCAGCCCCTCAAATATTGGAAGGCTGCTATCATGTCTCCCCTGGTCCTTCTCTTCACTAGACTAGCCAAGCCCAGTTTATACAACCATTCATCATATGTTATGTTCATCGTATGCTAAAACCACTGAACCACTGCACTATATCTTTCAAAGATCCTGGAGCACTGGGGAATTATCAGAGGACTGGAAAAGGGCTGATGTACTTCCCATCTTCAAAAAAGGAATAAAAATGGATCCAGGAAACTACAGACCTATCAGCCTGACCTCAATACCAGGAACAGATAATCAAGAAGCAAATCAGCAAACACTTAGAAGCAAACAAATAACCAAAAGCCAAACAATAGCCAACACCCCAGAAGACAAGCTCAGGATCCAAAAAGATCCTGACAAACTTGAACAAGGGCCCTATCCAACAAAATGAATTTCGGTGTGGAGGAAAGCAAAGTTTTACATTTAGGCAGGAAAAATCAAAGGTATTAAGTACAGATTAGGTGAGATTGGGCTCAAAAACAGTTACTGTGAGAGGGACCTTGGAGTCCTAGTGGATAATTGTTTGAATATGAGCCAGTCGTGTGCAGCAGCAGCCAAACAAGCTAATATAATCCTGGGTTGTATAAACAGAGGCATAGAATCAAGATCATGTGAAGTATTAGTACCACCTTATAAAACCCTAGTAAAACCACACCGGGAATACTGCAACCAATTTTGGTCACTCCAAAAAAGATGTTGAGACTTTGGAAAAAGGTCAGAGAAGAGCAACTAAGATGATCAAAGGCCTGAAGACTAAAAGTAACATATGAAGAATGGCTTCAGGTTTTTGGTCTGGCTTGTCTAAAGAAGAGAAGAATTGGGGTTGACATGATAGCAGTATCCCAGTATTTGAGGGTCTGCCCCAAAGAAAAGAGGGTCAAATTATTCTACAAAGCACCAGAGGAAAGAACAAGAAAAAATGGTTGGAAACTAACCAAAGACAGAAGCAACCTGGAATTAAGGAGAAATTTCCTAACCGTGAGGACAATTAACCAGTGGAACAACTTTCCTTCAGAAATCATAGGCATCGCTGGAGTTTTTAAAGAAGAGACTAGACAGTCACTTATCTGAAATGGTATAGATTCTCCCGTCTAAGCAGGGGGTTGGACTAGAAGACCTCCAAGGTGCCTTCCAGCTCTATTCTATACTATTCTAACTTTGAAAGTCCTTTATTGTGGCCTTCTGTTATTATTTTTCAAATTTTCACCAGATCAAATCAAATCATATACTTCGACAGATGCACAAAATTCTATTTTGAGCCCCAGGTTGGGAAAAACCGGGTGAAAGAAAAAAAAAAAGCTCAAACTGTGACTTTTCTTGAAGTATTAGCAGTCTTCTCTGCATTTTATTCGTTCATTTATTGCATTTAGAACTTACTTTCCTGCCAAATAGCTGCTGTGAATAATAACAAAGGCATCCTGGACTTGGGTAAATCAATTCATTTAGCACATAGACTGAGATGAAGAGGGAAAAAACCCTTTATCCTGATTCATACCACAGGAAATCGAACTGAACGCTTTCTTTAAGCGTAAGTCAGCAGTTTCTGTTCTCTCTGAGAAGTTTCTTTCTTCCAGGATGGCTATTTTCTAAGTCAGTGCCAAAGCACACAGGAATGTCCAAGTCTTTTCCCAATCTTTTCTTTTTTTAAGTAATCCTTTCCTGAGTCAATTTCTTTCATTAGTGAGTGCCCTCTTTTTCTTTTTTTCTCACTTCTATTGACATCTACCTCTTAAAAACAGGGAAGTAGATTCGTAAAGTGAGCCACTTAAGGCACAAAGCCAGCTGGGTGACTTTGAGACGGTCACTCTGTTTCAGCAATGGCAACCTACCTTCTGAAAAACCTTGTCGGGAAAACTGCCAATGCACACGCTGCATGGTGGAATGGGACAACTCATCGCGGGCATGGATATTAATAGAATAACAGAGTTGGAAGGTCTTCTACTCCAACCTCCCGCTCGGGCAGGAAACCCTACACCATTTCAGACAAATGGTTATCCAATCTCTTCTTACAAACTTCCCGTGTTGAATCATTCACAACTTCTGGAGGCAGGCTGCTCCACTTATTAATTGTTCTAACTGTCAGAATATTTCTCCTTAGTTTTAGACTGCTCTGCTCGCTGATTAGTTTCCATTCACTGCTTCTTGTCCTATCTTCAGGAGCTTTGGAGAATAGTTTGACTCCCTCTTCTCTGTGGCAGCCTCTTAGATATTGGAACACTTCTATCATGTCATCCCTGGTCCTTCTTTTCACTAGACTAGACATACCCAATTTCTGTAATTGTTCCTCATATATTTCAGCCTCCAGTCCCCTAAACATCTTTGTTGTTCTTCTCAGCACACTTTCTAGAGTCTCAACATCTTTTTACATTGTGGCTACCAAAACTAGATGCAATATTCCAAGTCTGGTCTTACCAAGGCATTATAATATGATATTAACGCTTCACATGATCTTGAGTCTATTCCTCTGTTATTCCTCTGTCTCTCTCACACACACACGTGATGTGTGGACATCAACTCCCGGATTGAGAAACTCTGCTCTGAAAAAAACTGAAAAATCAGCATCCCAAAGGGTGGCAGAAAACAGCTGACCTTGGCTGAAAAATCCAATCAGGATGGGAGGCCCCCAGAAAACCCCAAAGCTGTAAACTCAACTGGACAATTGTATAGTGTTGGCAGAAATCCATCTGATTCAGTTCCAAGCTGGGAGGAAAGCACTGGAGACAAAATGGAGGCTGGAGGCTGATTGGAAAAAGGGTCCATTTACTGATGAACAGAACCACATGTTTGTAATTCTGGTACAGCTGACCACATGGAGTTGGGAGTGTGGAGTATTTACCTTCTCTTGCATTTGAACTTCCTGTTCCTGTGCAAGAGCATGTATTCTATTAACTGTTGTCAGACTCCCATGGGGCCATGTCAGGAATGGGATTCTACCTGGTCAGACCGGTTCTATAGAACCGGTTGTTATGATTCCGTGCAGTTCAGAGAACCAGAAGATTGTACCGCTGGCTCGCCCTGCCCCACCCCGCCCCACCCACTCACTCCATACCTGACATGCGCACCATCCAACTTGCCTGCATTGTGCATTTGCCTAATTTTTGGTAAGTTGCTATTTTTCCTCCCCCCCTCCACCGACCATCGGCTGTTTCAACTATCAGCTGTGCCAGGAGATTTAGATTAGCTAGAAAGCAGGAAATAGTTGGAAATTTTTCAGTGCAGATTCAGGTAGCAAATTGCAGAATGATAGATCTCTGAGTGAATCTGTGATTCTGTAAGCAACTCAATCTGCCTGCCTGCTTTGCCTGATTTCGGGTAAAAGTTGCTCCTTTTTTAATGAAAAAAAAATTCAATATTTACATCAATATTTACAATATTTACATACAAGCCAAGCCCAGCCAGTCACGTGACCACCAAGCCATGCCCAGTCAGCAAGCCATTTCCATCCAGTCACATGATCACCAAGACATACCCACAAATTAGGCCTCGCCCACAAAACTGGTTGTTAAGAAATTTGAAGCCCACCCCTGCATACAGGAACTCTGGAATGCCAGTTTTGTAATTTGAGGTGGCAAGAAAAACATTTAAATAAGACTTCTGAGAGAAACCCATCCACATCCTGCATATTACCAGGAAATTCCTCCTGCACACTGTCTGTTTTATTTATTTATTTTATTTACTTTTATTTGTCAAAAGGTTACAATACAATAGAAATAAGAATAAACATAAGTTTAAATATAAGAAATAGGAACTAATAATTGGGGACAATAGGACAGGGATGGTAGGCATGATGCTGCACGCCCCCTACAGACCTCTTAGGAATGGGGTGAGGTCAATAAAGGTTAGTTTGAGGGTAAACGAATGGGGGTTTGAGCAGGTGACAACAGAGTCAGGTAGTGAGTTCCAGACATCGACCACTCTGTTGCTGAAATCGTACTTCCTGCAATCAAGCTTGGAGTGGCTTACATTAAGTTTATATCTGTTGTGTGTTCTTGTGTTGTTGTGATGAAAGCTGAAATATTCATTAACGGGTAAGACATTGTAACATATGATTTTATGTACTATGCTTAAGTCCAATCTTAGCCGGCATAGTTTAAGGTTGTCTAAGCATACAATATCAAGTCTGGTGGTGTAGGGTATTCTGTCGCGAACAGAGGAATGTAGTGCTCTTCTGGTAAAATACCTCTGGACTCGCTCAATTGTATTTATGTCTCAATTCATCATACAGTTGTTCAGTGAATCTGCCTTCTGTTATTGCATTAAAAAGTGGATCCTATTTAGAAAAGGACAAAAGGTCTCTGGATTTGAAATCCCACTGGAAAAAAACCCTGAAAAGAAAAAGAGATGTGAATCCCCAGATCTGGCACTTCATTCACGTTCTATCCAATATTGCCTCAAAAGTTCAAGTAACATGAGTTTACTGAATAACCCTAAACCCCGGTTATGACAAAGGCTGTCAGGAAATGTCAGGGCTCTAAGCTACATGGGAAATCAAAACATATCCCAAATAAGACAAAGGTGTGATAACTGGGGCGTGGCACAAAGGCAACACAGTCAAATAAGCAGGAAGAGTCCCTTTATTATCTCCAACTTTGCCCTCAATGTCCAGGTTACCTTCGGCTGGAGAAAAACTGTCCCAGGGAGCAACCTTTAACTGTAGAAAATTCAGTCCAAAACAAGGTACATACAAACTGTAACTTAAAATCCAAACAAGCCAAACTGAAGTAATTAGCTTGACAGGACAGGAGAAGAAATTTCAGACTTGAAAGCACGGCAAAACTCACACAGTTGGGAAGATGCCAGGAACACAGATAAGCCATGCTGATACAAGATAAATTCATGTTTGCTCCCAACAGCTTGCTGAGTGCAGCTTGCCTTTTTTATACACTGTGTTCCCAGCTGCAGCTAATGAAGGGAATCAGGGCCCTTTCCTCCCCCGTAAGCCACGCAACCCACATTGCTCTCTTCTCTGTTTCTCCCTGCATGCCCTAGGATGAAGAGGGGCTGGGCCTGAGTCTTCCTCCAAATTCTCTCTGCCTTGCTCTACCTCTCCCCTGCTCTGCCCTTCCCCAGTTTCTTCCACAGCCAACTGACGGAGCCACACTCCCATTCCCTGTCAGCTGTTCGGCTTCCTCCTCTGAATCACATTCTGACAGGAGCATGACAAAAGGTAAAGCACTTCTGCATGACTTCCCAAAATGGAAACAAATCCATTCATCAAATAAGCAAGATTATTTTGAATCCCTTTGCTTTCACTTTTTGTTTGCTCTACAAAGTTAAGGAAGGACAATTCCGTCGTTTGGGAAAAATAGAGGACAAGTGCGGAATGGAAACGGGAAATTTTAGGATTCTTTTCTCTTAGGAGGGACGCTTTGCTCTGTGCAATTGGTTCAAGGGATGATAACGGTCGATATCAGCATGTACAAGTATTCGTCAACTTATGACCACAATTGAGCCCCAAATTTTTGTTGCTAAGTGAGACATCTTCGCTAAGTGCAAAGTTTGCCTTATTTTACAACCTTTCTTGCCACAGCTGTTAAGTGAAACACTGCTATTATTAAGTTAGTGAAACTGTTGCTAAGTGGATCTGGTTTCCCCCTTGACTTTCCTTGTCAGAAGGTCCCACCAAGTGACCACATGTCCCCCAGGACACTGCAACCGTCTTAAATACGAGTCAATGGCCAATCATCTGAATTTCTATCACATGGGGACCACGGGGATGTGACAATGGTTATAAGTGTGAAAAATGGTCTTGTCACTTTTTTCAGTACCGTTGTAACTTTGAATGGTCACTAAATGAAGGACTACTTGTATTTTTTTTAGGTCAGGTCTAATGGATTGTGATTCATTTGACTTACTGTGTAGTTTGCAATGCCTGGTGCTTGCAACATCCATTCACCTTTTCCTGATTTGTCATTTAACAGCTGAAGGATGAAGAGGAAGAGTCGGTAGCCCGAGAAGGAGAGCCTCCATCTCAGTTTTTCTCAACCTGGACAGCTGCAATGACCCAAAGGGGCGTGGCACAAAAGCAACAAGTCAGACAATCAATAGGAGTCCCTTTGTTAGCTCCCACTTGGCTCCCAATGTCCTGGTCACTTTCTGGCTGGAGAAAAACTCTCTCAGGAACAGCCTTTGGCTGCAGAGAATCCAGTCCAAAACGTGGTCAACAAAAACTGTAACTATAAGTCCAATCAAGGCAAGATGAGGTAATTAGTCCGGCAGGACAGGAGCAAGAATTCCGGATGTGAAGGCACAGTAAAACTCACACAGTTGGGAAGACGCCAGGAACACAGATAAGCAAAGACAACACAGGATAAACTCACATTTGCTCCCAGCAGCTCAGCATGCATTTCTTTTAACTCTCTTCCCAAGTGTGGCTAATGAAGGGAATCAGGTCCCTTTCCTCCCCCGTAAGCCATGCAACCCATGTTGTTCTCTTCTCTGTTCCTCCCTGCATGCGTTAGGATGAAGAGGGGGTGGGCCTGGGTCTTCCTCTGAACTCCCTCTCCCTTGTTCTATCTCTCCCCTGCTAGGCCCACCTGGACTTTGCCCTTCCCCAGTTTCCTCCACAGCCAAAGGAGCCACACTCCCACTCCCTGTCAGCTGTTCATCTTCCTCCTCAGTTTCAGACCCCAACAGGGGCATGACAACAGCTATGCTGGTTGAGGGATTCTGGGAGTTGAAGTCCACCCATCTTAATGTTGAGAAACACTGCTGGGTCCTGAGTAATTCTGCAACAGCTGTTAGGAATTCCTGTTTTGCAAAGAAAAACTGGAGTGGCTTTTGCCTGGTCTGCAGAAATGTTTGTGGGTTTGGGACATTTGTTTTGATGGTGTTTATTGAGCTGCAGCCTCACAGTGAGTTGGTTACCAACTCTCTGTTTTCCTCCCATCACACAGGAAGAAAGCATGATGACAAAGCAAGACTGAGAACTGTCCTCCCCCAGCCCCAGGGCCCTTGAACCATGATACGTATTTATGTCTTGAAGGTCCACCGGACTCTTTAGACTTCTGCCCCTGAAGATCAGCTGCCTGTGGGCAAGATGAGCCAGGAGTGTCAAAGGAAGGTTTTCCGCACATGAACTCTAATCTACTGCAGCATCAAAATGACAGCCCTGCGGGCAACTATCTCAACCGCCCAGGAATGAGTTCACATAAAATGGGCTGGTTGTGCATTTTGCACTGAATCATTTGGAACTGTTTTGTTGTTGTCAGGTGCCCAGAGGTCTTTTAGATTTCTGATGACCTCCCTTGCAGGAAAGGATCGCTACATATTGACGAAAAATGCACATTTCATTCGCTGTAGCCAGATCTGATCACGAGCCCACAGAGCAACTGCTATGCAGGTAGTCTGCGACTTATGACAATTGATACAATTGAGACCAGAGTTTCCATTGTTTAAGCTAGGCTGTCACGCCCTTTTAAAAAATTTATTTATTTTATTTTTTTGCCAGTGTGGGAAGAAAAATCCATCCGGTTCAGTTCCAAGTTGGGAGAAAGACACTGGAAACAGAGAAAGGTGATTTAAAGATGAAGCAGAACCACATGTGACTCTGGGCAGCCGATCAAAATGGAGTTGAGAGTGGGGGTTTAAGCTTTGCTCTTGAGCTTCTTGTTCCTGTGCAAGAACATGTATCCTATTGGCTGTTGCCAGATTCCTATGGAGCCACGTTGGGGGTCATAGCTGCCTCTATAGGCAAAAGAGGAAATGTAAATCCTAGGTGTTTGTCAGAGCTTCCAGGTTTGGTTGAAGTTTGGACTGCTCT
Source organism: Pseudonaja textilis (assembly GCF_900518735.1). The sequence continues at coordinate 14,253,532 of NW_020769327.1, forward strand.
GAGACGATGCAATGAAGGGCTAGTATTCTCAATTCCTATTGTGGCTTAATGGCTTTCGTTCTGTTTTGGAGCTTGAGTGAGGGCTAATCCTACCATTCTGCCTTTGTTTCAAAATATCCTGTCTTGAATGGATCACCAAATCTGCATTTCTAAAAGGCGGCCCCCTCAGTTTGGTTTCTGAATAGGCTGGCCCAAATCTTTCTTCATGGGCACCAAAATATCTGCTGGGGGCCATTAAGAAAGACTTGGGGGCTGCTTTCTGTCTACATGTTTCTCCATTTCTCCTTTAGGGAAATATAATATTCTGCCTTTGTAATATTTCCCACAATATTTCATTCTTCTAAGAGAGGGGGTGGGTGCTAACTTTCTACGCCATGAATCGCTACAGTTTGCTAAGTGAATCATGCAATTGTTAAGCGAATCTTCTTTCCCCATTGATTTTGCTCATCAAAAGCTGGCTGGAAAGTCACAAATGATGAATCCCTGACCTTGGGATGCCACAACCGTCATAAGTACATGCCAGTTGCCAAGTACCTGAATTCTGATCACGTGACTGTGGGGATGTTGTGACAGTCGTAAGTTCAACAACTTCATAAGTCATTTTTTTCAATGCTGTTGTAACTTTGAACACTTTTCAATGAATGGTTGTAAATTAAGGACCGCTGTAGTAGGGTTATGTGAATGATGGCACATGAAATCTTGGGTCTTCTGGGCACGTTACCCCTTCCTTCAGCTCATACAAAGCTCTATGAGTTAAGCAATGGTCTGGCACATTCAAGAGCAACACTGCAGTGGGCAAAACTTCCTAACCCCACTGTGACTTTGGAGCATTGCTGGGAAATGCGCACCCCTCAGGATACTCTTGTGTGTATGTATGTCAGTATTAAACTGAAAAGAGCATACTGCCAAAGGTTGCTGTGTTTAAAAACAGTTTTCATTGTGGAAGAAGCAAAACAGCTTATCATGCCCCTGGAGACTGACTCTGAGGAAGAGGAGGAACAGCCAACAGGGAGTGGGAGTGTGGCTCCAGAGGTGGTGGAGGAGGCTGGGGAAGGGCAGAGGCCGGCTGAGCAACCAGAAGAGGATCCAGGCCCATCCCCTATCCATCCTAGGTCACGCAGGGAGGAGAGGATCAGGGAAAAGCGAGGTCTACTCAGGAGGAGATTACCATGATCTTCCTCGTGGCTTGCAGCTGAGAGCTATGTATATAAGTTTGTAACTGCGTAGTCAGAATTGCTGGAGTCAAAGTTTAGTGTTTTCTTTGAAAGAGGTTTATCTTTGCTGGCGTTCTTCCCATGGACTCTCCTCGGTTATCTTCCTGGAATGTATGATTAATTATCTTGGCTTGCTTCGGAACTCTTGCCAATGCAGTTTGTTTTGGTTTCTTTTTGCCTCATTATTTACCTTTGTGACTTTAAACTGTGCCTAATAAAACAGTAAAGTTAAGTTGAAGGCTTTACCGGACTTTAATATATGTTTTGGGTTTTGGGTTATTTTGAGAGACTACGGGTCATCACACAGCTGGATAGGGAGCACACTTTGAAGCCTGCTGGTAGATCAGACAATGGTGTAAAAGAAAGGCATTCTGCTGGACCACAAGTCCCATCACTCCCCACCTTTGTATGGGATGCTACAGCAAGAGCATTTAGGGACCACATTACCTCTCCACAAGCTAAGGAGCGGAAATGGCTGCAGCACACATCTGTGGTCTAGGACAGTGTTTTTCAAACTTGACAACTTTGTAGATTTCAACTCCCAGAATTCCCAGCATGAGTGTCAAGTTTGTAAAATACCAGCTGAGGAAATAGAAAAGGAATTGAAAGGAATTTCCTTTGATAGTTAACATTGAATTGTTAACTAGGTCATACAAAACCTTTGCCAGACCAATTCTCGAATGCAGCTCGTCCACTTGGAACCCACACTGTATATCGGACATTAACACGATTGAGTGGGTTCAGAGGTATTTTTCGGGAAAAGTTCTCCACTCCTCCACTCACAATAGAATTCCCTGTGCCTCCAGGCTCGAAATTTTGGGCCCGGACAATCTAGAACTGTGCTGCCTGCAGTCCGACCTAAGCATAGTACACAAAATTGTCTGCTACAATGTCTTGCCTGTCAATGACTTCTTCAGCCTCAATCACAACAATACACGGGCAAACAAACGCTACAAACTCAAGGTAAACCGCTCAATTGCAGAAAATACGACTTCAGCAACAGGGTGGTCAACGCCTGGAACGCCCTGCCCGACTCCACGGTTATAGCCTCAACCCCTCACAGCTTTAACCTCAAACTGTCTACTGTGGACCTCACCCCATTCCTAAGAGGTCCTTAAAGGGGTCGTGCACAAGTGCACCAGTGTGCCTACCGTCCCTGGCTTACTGTCTCCATTTATCTGTATTTACTCCCTGTATTTATGTTCATACTTCTACTTGTTATCTTGTACATGTTTGACAAACAAACAAATAAATAAATAATTCAAAAAATAATGTTCCACCTGTTTCTTTTCTCCAAGTGAGGAGTTGGCATGACCTAAAGATTTCCTCACGTTTTATAGTTCTGGGCCACCACTTTGAAAAATGCAATGGTTAGGCTGGATAATAAAGGGTTAGGATGCTCACCAGCACCCACAACATGTTTACCAACTCTTCAGTTCCACAATTAACATAATCTAAAATAAAGCTTGTAATTACTGCATGGTCATCCAGATTCACTCAGTTTCTGACTTCTTTTGCCCTCTGCAAACAGAACACGGTGAGATTTTCTATCATCTATCGGTCTAGCTATTTATAACAAAAGATAAAAATTAACAAGAACGTCTATTTAAAATGGAGAGAGAAGAAAGAAGACAGAACAAAACCAGAAATGCAGGAAAAAAAATTAGAAAAGTAAAAAAAAAATATAAAGAAATGACTCCTGCTTTTCTGAATACATTATCATATTTCTATAGCACCATCACACTTGCACGCCTCAGTTATTAGCGTTAATGTAAACTAACCTCTCACTCCGTGGTTATAGCATTGCTTACCATTTTTGTATAACCTATTTTTTTTCTAATTATCAAAGCCACACATCATGATTTCACCTTCTTTCTATTTCATGCAAAAAGTCAATGTAAGGTCTGTTCAATCAGCTTTAAACTTAATGTCTCGTCTCTAATTAAAGCTGGCCATCTCAGCAAGCTTCATCATCTTCACTGTGAATTCCTTCATTGTGGGTAAAGCATAATCTTTCTACCCCTGTGCATATAATAGTCTCAACTACAAAACCTGGTGAGATTTTCCAGAGTGGCAACTTTTTTTTTTCTTTGAGTTATTCTTTGGGGAAATGGGTCTGGCCCTCAACGCCTGCTATAAAGCAAGGAGCTATTTTAGATCAATTTCCAAGTAGAGTAAAGGACGGAGACAGTGACCAGCTGCCTCGATGCCAGCAGCAAAAACAGGCTCATCAGCTTTTGAATAAGCCTGTTTTTAACAGTTGTTTAGGTCAAAAAAGTCAAAATGGCACCTGCACTCATGTGTCCAAATCTCCACCTTTGTCATGTAAAAAAAAGGTGCAGGCTACAATTCATAGGTGGTATTCAGCAGGTTCTGACCAGTTCTGGAGAACCAGTAGTGGAAATTTTGAGTGGTTCAGAGAACCGCCAAATCCCACCTCCAACTGGTCCCGCCAACCCCATCTATTCTCTGCCTCCAATCGAGTCCCAGCTGATTGGCTGGGTCTTCTTTGGTTGACCTGCACAGGAGAACAGAGCTGGAAAGCAGGTTAGTGGGGTGGGGAGGGAATGGGGATTTTACAGGATCCTTCCCCTGCCCTGCCCACCAAGCCACGCCCACAGAAAAATCCCACCACTGCTCTAGTTCACATCTACAGTTGTACTTTCTAACATATCCAGCCCTTGCTTCAGGAGAACTTGGTCCTCTACAATTGTGCCAGTACATCTTCCATCTTGACTTTGTGGGCACACCCTGTGGGACATCCCTGCTTGGGAACAGGTGAAGGAAATGGAGACAACAGTAGCACCCATATTATATAGAATAGAATAGAATAGAATAGAATAGAATAGAATAGAATAGAATA
>NW_020769327.1:14257618-14271114 GCF_900518735.1 Pseudonaja textilis
AATAGGAATAGAGTAGAGTAGAGTAGAGTAGAGTAGAGTAGAGTAGAATAGAATAGAATAGAATAGAATAGAATAGAATTCTTTATTGGTGAAGTGTGATTGGACATACAAGGAATTTGTCTTGTAAATACTCTCAGTATACATAGAAGAAAAGATACATTCATTAAGAGTTGAGAATCATAAGGTACGGCACTTAATGATAGTCATAAGGTACAATAAGCAATCAAATCATACTAGGAAACAGTCAATATAAATCGTAAGGATACAAGGGACAAAGTTACAGTCATACAGTCACAAGTGGGAGGGGATGGGCGATAAGGAGTGATGAGAAGATTAATAGTAATAGTAGTGCAGACTTTGTAAATAATTGGACAGAGTTGAGGGAATTATTTGTTTAGCAGAGTGATGGCCTTCGGGAAAAAACTGTTCTTGTGTCTAGTTGTTCTGGTGTGCAATGCTCTATACCGTCATTTTGAGGGAGGGAGTTGAAACAGTTTATGTCCGGGATGTGTGGGGTCTGTAAATATTTTCACAGCCCTCTTTTTGACTCGTGCAGGATATAGGTCCTCCATGGAAGGCAGGTTGGTAGCCATTGTTTTTTCTGCAGTCCTAATTACTCTTTGAAGTCTGTGTCTTCTTTACATAAACAAAGGATGCATTTAGCTTATTCATATGGCCTCCTATTTCATAACAATGATACTGGGAGGTGCACAAGAATTAAAAGCAGTGATAAGAACAATTGATTCTAGTCATACTTGTTGGAGGTGGTAGAAGTAAGTCCCAATTTCTGGCAGCAAACAAAGCCCAATAACAAAGACCAAGCAACCTGCAAACTTTGCTTAATCTCTGCGGCCAAATACTGGGGGCAAGGGGGTGAGCTTTAGCACCATAGGTCTAACAGGATTGGGGGTATCCAGATCTCAGAGGAAAGCTCTTCCACTTTTTTTTTTTTGCTCCTGCAAAGCCCATAAAAGAGAGTTTTCAACCTAGGGAACTTTAAGACATGGGGACTTCAACTCCCAGAATTCACTAGCCAAGATTGGAAACACTGCCATAAAAAACATGCAGCAACGAAGCTGCATTGGATGCTTTCCTTCACTTCTCAGGGCCAAAAGTAGGGTGCTGCTGGGGTTTGTATCCCCGCAGAAATTTCTCTCCATCTTGCATCTATCCTTCAAGAGGGGCAGGTGTGCAGAGATCTCTCCAGAATTTGGCAGAATTATAGAATAACAGAGTTGGAAGGAACCTTGGAGATCTTCTCTGACCAAGCAGTAGACCCTTATCCACTCTGGACAAATGGCTGTCCAATCGCTTCTTAAAAACCTTGGTCATTTTGCAGCAGAATTCAGAGCTGAACAACTTCTGTGCATTCTCATGCTAAGTATTAAAACCCATCTGTGACATCCCCATCTCTGCCCTACCCGGTTCCTCATCTTCTCCAAGGCAGGTGGCAGGAAGGCAGCTGCTGATTCGGGGCCCAGCCCTGTCCACTGCCCCAGCAACCGCAGCAAAGAACTGCTTTGAAGAACATCTGGAAGCTCCAGCTGTTGTAAAATGCAGCGGCCCGCATGTTTTTGTGCAGACCCTGGTGTGCACATGTGTCACCTTTCCTGCAGGAGCTGCGTTGGTTGCCGATTTGCTTCCGGGCGCAATTCAAGATGCCCTCTAAAGCCCTTCATGGCTTGGGGCCAGGTGATCTGAGGTCTCTTGCCGGTCATATCTACCCAACCCATTAGAGCAGGGAGGCAGGGAATGTTGCAGGTCCCACCCCTGAGGGAGATACACCTGGTGGGACCCAGAAGAAGGGCCTTCTCCTTGGTGGCTCCCTCTCTCTGGAACATCACCCCTGCCCCCCAAGATTAGAATGGCCCCCACTCTAGCACTCTTCCTAAAGGCACTGAAGAAGACCTGGTTCTGCCACTGGGCCTGGGGAACCCAGAGAGGGATGGAGCCCATCAAATGGCTTGTGTGATCTGCTGTCGTCGTGGCAGGGGATGGGAGTTGGGGGGGGGTGACTTTTTATTTATTTTATTTTTTTCCAGATTTGTTTCTATTGTACATTATTAATTTATTTGATTCTTTGTGTTAGTTTTTATTATTTTTATTATTGTTGTTGTTATTTTAAATATGGTTTTACATTTTGTAAGTCGCCTCAAGTTGTCATGGGTAAATAGGCAGCACTATACATTAAATAAGAAAGAAAGAAAGAAAGAAAGAAGAAAGAAAGAAAGAAAGAAAGAAAGAAAGAAAGAAAGAAAGAAAGAAAGAAAGAAAGAAAGAAAGAAAGAAAGAAAGAAAGAAAGAAAGAAAGAAGCAGCGAAGAGGAAGGAAAGAAAGACTTTTGTGCAACTTCACAGGTCCCTAGGGTCTTGCCTCAAAAATCTCCCTCCCTCCCTTCCTCCTCCCTCCCTCCGTGTGTGTGTGTGTGTGTGTGTGTGTGTGTGTGTGTGTGTGTGTGTTCAAACCATACATTGCAAGCCGAACACTCTCCTCTTCTGTCTAGGAGTGATGCAAATAGGAGCAGCGTCCGCCATCTCCCTGTTATTGCTTTGTTACCTACTGTGAGGAGGCTTTGTAGCAGAACAACTAAATTCTGTAACAACTTTGTACCATATAGCATCTACCTTGTTATCTCTCAACTCTTTTTTCTGCTATGTATTCTAAATGGTCTATGATTAATATATATGTATCAGAGGTGGTATTCAGCAGGTTCTGACTGGTTCTGGAGAACCAATAGTGGAAATTTTGAGTAGTTCAGAGAACCGGCAAATCCCGCCTCTGACTGGCCCCGCCCCCATCTATTCTCTGCCTCCCATTGAGTCCCAGCTGATTGGCTGGGCCTTCTTTGGTTGCCCTGCACAGGAGAACGGAGCTGGAAAGCAGGTTAGTGGGGTGGGGAGGGAATGGGGATTTTGCAGTAACTACCATGCCCACCAAGCCATGCCCAAAGAACCAGTTGTAAAAAAATTTGAATCCCACCACTGATATGTATGTGTGTAGAGTGGGCATCAGAATGTCATTTTTTAATGTGTGTCAGTGTGTTCACAGAAAAAAGTGACAATAAAGGTTATCTTATCTTATTATTTATTAAATTTATAGGTCACCCATCTCATTGCCAAGTGCTCAAAAAAATAAAGGGAACACTTAAATGACACAATGTAACTCCAAGACAATCACACTTCTGTGAAATCAAACTGTCCACTTAGGTAGCAACACTGATTGACAATCAATTTCACATGCTGTTGTGCAAATGGAATAGAGAACAGGTGGAAAGCATAGGCAGTTAGCAAGACATCCCCAATAAAGGAGTGGTTCTGCAGGTGGTGACCACAGACCACTTCTCAGTTCCTATGCTTTCTGGCTGATGATTTGGTCACTTTTGAATGCTGGTGGTGCTTTCACTCTAGTGGTATCATGAGACGGAGTCTACAACCCACACAAGTGGCTCAGGTAGTGCAGCTCATCCAGGATGGCACATCAATGTGAGCTGTGGTAAGAAGGTTTGCTGTGTCTGTCAGCGTAGTGTCCAGAGCATGGAGGCACTACCAGGAGACAGGTCAGTACATCAGGAGATGTGGAGGAGGCCGTAGGAGGGCAACAACCCAGCATCAGGACCTCTACCTCTGCCTTTGTGCAAGGAGGGACAGGAGGAGCACTGCCAGAGCCCTGCAAAATGACCTCCAGAGGGCCACAAATGTGCATGTGGCTGCTCAAACAGTCAGAAACAGACTCCATGAGGGTGATATGAGGGCCCGACGTCCACAGGTGGGGGTTGTGCTTACAACCCAACACCGTGCAGGACGTTTGGCATTTGCTGGAGAACACCAAGATTGGCAAATTCGCTACTGGCACCCTGTGCTCTTCACAGATGAAAGCAGGTTCACACTGAACACATGTGACAGATGTGACAGGGTCTGGAGACGCCATGGAGAACATTCTACTTCCTGCAACATCCTCCAGCATGACCGGTTTGGCAGTGGGTCAGTAATGGTGTGGGATGGCATTTCTTTAGTGGGCTACACAGCCCTCCATGTGCTCGCCAGAGGTAGCCTGACTGCCATTAGGTACTGAGATGAGATCTTCAGACCCCTTGTGAGACCATATGCTGGTGCGGTTGGCCCTGGGTTCCTCCTAATGTACAATAATGCTAGACCTCATGTGGCTGGAGTGTGTCAGCAGTTCCTGCAAGACAAAGGCATTGATGCTATGGACTGGCCCGCCCGTTCCCCAGACCTGAATCCAATTGAACACATCTGGGACATCATGTCTTGCTCCATCCACCAATGCCACATTGCACCACAGACTGTCCAGGGGTTGGGGGATGCTTTAGTCCAGGTGTGGGAGGAGATCCCTCAGGAGACCATCCGCCACCTCATCAGGAGCATGTCCAGGCATTGTAGGGAGGTCATACAGGCATGTGGAGGCCACACACACTACTGAGCCTCATTTTGACTTGTTTTAAGGACATTACATCAAAGTTGGATCAGCCTGTAGTGTTTTTTTCCACTTTAATTTTGAGTGTTTCTCCAAATCCAGACCTCCATGGGTTGCTACATTTGATTTCCATTGATCATTTTTGTGTGATTTTGTTGTCAGCACATTCAGCTATGTAATGAACGAAGTATTTAATAAGAATATTTCATTCATCCAGTTCTACGATGTCTTATTTTTGTGTTCTCTTTATTTTTTTGAGCAGTGTGTGTGTGTGTGTGTGTGTGTGTGTGTGTATGTGTATGTGTATGTATGTGTATATATATATAAAATAAGAACACCAAATAGATTAAAAACCTTCAGCATTAAAATCAGCCAAAAAGTAGCTAAAAGGTGCAGTGCTGTCGCTCACCTTTCTGATCCAGGTCTCTCTCTTTTTGTATGTGCAGTATGTTGTTGTTTCTTTTAACCACCCATGCAGTTCAAAATACTGGTACACCTCAACTTACAACCATTTGTTTAACAACCGCTCAAAGTTACAACGGTGATGAAAAAATGTGACCTATGACAAGTTGTCATACTTAATGATTGTTGCAGCATCCCTATGGTCATGAGATCAAAGTCTGGGCACTTGGCAACTGGCGTGTATTTATGATGGTTGCGGTATCATGCTGCCAGAAGGGCAAGAACAGTTAAGACAAAAGGGGCGACTTGGGAGTAAGGCTTGGAGTTGATTGGCCTTCCCATAAGACATAAAGGAGGAGCAAAGAGACAGGAACCTTTGCAGGAAGCAACGTTGTTCACTCTGTTCAGATTAAACCTTGAAGCTCTGTGTGGACCTTGTACTTCATTTGGCTTTTTACAGTTAATTTGGCACTTTAGTTATTGGCAGCAATTCAAAGGAGAGAAAGGTGGGTGCTTATCTTGAGGGACTGTTTGGGACTCATTACGGGCTGGGAATGAACATAATTCCCAGCGTTGAAATAAAACAAGAGTTGTTTGGACTAAGCATGTTTTTAATTATGGTCTCAGGAAGCCTTGGTCAGAACATATCCTGAGATCATGTAATTTCTCTTTGTGACCTTCACTTAATAACTGCAGTGATTCACTTAACAATCATGGCAGAAAAGGTCATAAAATCAGGTCTGACTCAATTAACAACTGCCTGGCCTAGCAGTGGAAATTCTGGTCCCAATTGTGGTTGTAAGTAAAGGACTACCACTTTCAGACTTTCTTGTGGCCATGTTTCATCCCCCTCTTTGATGTCCTATTTCAAATACAGTTTTCGATGGCCAACGTAGAATTTCCTTGTATTCCCTTGTTTCTTTATTTAATAAATGCCTGCTTCTTCCTTCCTGCTTTCTGCCATCAAAGGCCTCCAGAATCAGCCACAATGCTGCTATTGGCCACGTTTCAATGCACGTGGGGCTGCCCTTGAAGAACATCCGAAAACTTCAGCCGGCTCAAAATGAAGCACTCTGCATGGGTTTGTGCAAGTGTAAATTTGTATGTGTCACCCTTTTTTGCATGAACTGCACTGGTTGCCCATTTGGTTCTGGGTGCAATTCAATGTGCTGGTTATCACTTTTAAAGCCCTATATGGTTTGGGGTCAAGTTACCTGATGGACTGCCTCCAGAGGTGGGATTCAGCAAGTTCTGACCAGTTCTGGAGGACCGGCAGCAGAATTTTTGAGTAGCTCGGAGAATCGGCAAATCCCACCTCTGACTGGAGATTTTACAGTATCCTTCCCCTGCCACGCCCACTAAGCCACACCCACCAAACCACGCCCACAGAACCGGTAGTAAAAAACATTGAATCCCACCACTGACTGCTTCTCCCCAGTTATATCTACCCGGCCCACCAGGCCAACTGTCAAGAAAATACACCTGGTGGGACCTAGGAAAAGGGACTTCTGTGTGGTGACTCCCTCACTGCGGAAAATCATCCCTCCAGAGGTAAACTTGTGGCTTTTCCTTAAAGACAGTTCTGTCTGTGGGCCCGGAGAGCCCCATTTTGAGAGGAACACGTGCTTTCTCTGTTGTCAATTACCCCAAACTGGGAGGTTTAAATTGTGGGTTTCTAACTGTGGGTTTGTAATCTTGCACATCGTCTGGCGTCATCGTGTATGAGTTGCTATATAAATTTGTTTAATAAATAAACTAATACTAAATTGCCCAACTGATGGGCATAATGCAACAGGGAAGTTTTGCATCACATAATTTATTCTCACCGTTGGTGCAATGATGCTGTGACTTTCACTTACGACACCCCTCCCCCAAGTACAGCACATTTGCATCTGCTACGGTTTGTGTTTTTAATTCCTGACCGTTTTCAAAACCCTGCCGCTTTACTTGGTACGAAAGAAGTTTCTTGATCTCATTGCCAAAGCTAAGGTCAGACAAACACTCCTCCAGAAGACAAAGGAAATCGTGCGCCAGTCTGGGTCACTCCCCACCCCCTGGCCCGCAGAGCTCAAAGGGCGAAAGTACAAGCAGGCAGGAGGCCAGGCCTGTTGGGAAGGCAGGCACGGCGAGTCGAGGAACAGGCTCAACCAGTCAAAGAGACTCGCTCAGTTTCTGCGGCTGTTTGTTTTGTCCTTGCCTTTGTTCACAGCCTCATTTTTTGCAAGAGAGACACCAAAGAAAATTGTCTGGCTCATTCCAACAGCTTCCTTCCCGGAATCTGGAAGGTTAATATATGTTGCCTGAACCAGCTACTCTGGATTTCAAGTCAGGGTTCAGAAATTGCCTGTGGTAGAAAAACATCCCACTGTGATTGATCCAATCACCATAAATGCTTTGTGGCTAGACTTGGGAAGAGCTCACAGAAAGAAGGTTAGTATCAGAAGCAGTCAAAAAAGCCAGTGCAATCCTAAGTTGCATTAACAGAGAGATATAATCAAGATCAAGTGAAATACTAAGGCCACTCTATAAAACCTTAGTAAGACCACACCTAGAGTCCTGCACCCAATTTTGGTCACCATACTAAAAAAAAGATGTTGAGATTCTGGAAAGAGTGCAGAGAAGAGCAACCAGGGTGATTAAGGGGACTGGAGGCTAAAACATACGAAGAACGGTTACAGGAACTGGGCATGGCTAGTCTGGTGAAGAGAAGGACCAGAGGAGACATGATAGCAGTGTTCCAATATTTGAAGGGCTGTCACATAGAGAAAAAGGTCAAGGCACCCAATGGCCAGACAAGGAATAATGGATGGAAACTGATCAAGGACAGAGATTCAACCTAGAAATAAGGAGAAACTTTCTGACAGGGAGAGCAATCACCCCATGGAACAGAAGTTGCCCTCAGAAGTTGTTGGAGCTTCATCACTTGAGACTTTCAATAAGAGATTGGACTGCCATTTGTCAGAAATGGTGTAGGGTCTCCTACTTGGGCAGGGGGTTGGACTAGATGACCTACAAGGTCCCTTTCAACTCTGATTATCTGTTATCTCTTATCTGTTATCAGATGGAGAAAGGATCACTGATGTACCTCCAGTTTCCTCAACCAGTTGCCCTCCATACGGGTTGGAGTGCAGCTCTCCTTGGCCCAGCCATGGGCTTTGTGGGTTGGGGGTGATTGAACTCATGTCTGAACAGACCTAAAGCAGAGCCAGATAGGAGAAAGCTAGTTCACACTCCTTGCTTTCAAGGGTTTCCAGACAGAAGAAAAGGCAAGATGGTGGCCGCAACCGGGCCATTAAAGCCCTGGCCTGTTGCACTGCACATTCAAAGAGGTGTGTCTTTGACTAGCATGACTGATGTGGTCATGGCCACCATCTTGAATATTTTTTCCCTTTTTTTTCCAGGTTCCCCTATTGCTTCTGCACCTTGACTGGGGCCTCTGTCTAATTGCTATGACCTCAGTCTTCCGCATGAACCTTTCCTTTACAAAATCAGCTCCAAGCAGCCTTTACCCAACTTTCTGACAAGGTGCACCAGGATTTTGAGATGTAAGGCAAAAGAGGATGGCTGATCCCTGGCCAGGCTGCCTATCATTTTAGCAGAGTGTAAGATTTTCTGTTCCACTCAGGGTTCAGGCAGGATCTTTTTGACATTCTGAGCTGACCTGCATAGCTTTCCTTGCCCAAACTCCTCCTTTTCTCACCTCTGAACTGGCTCACTGCCGGATGGGGTTGTCATGACTTCGCATGCTCAGAGCATAAGAAGCAGAGATCCTGCCTTAGTGCATCCTCAGCCAGTGAGGAAAACAGCTTGAATTCAATGGGAATAAGGCCAGTCTGGCTGCAGGTCTCTTTTATCTGTTTTTATAACTTAGCAACTAAGATGTGTGGACTTCAATTCCCAGAATTCCCCCAGTTGGGAATACATCTTAAAGTTGCCAGGTTTGAAAAACATTGTTGGATCTGATTCAGTTCATGCAGCACCTGTCCAGTTCCCATGTATGCTAAATTTTCACTGTTGTCCATCCTCCAGCATCTATTCAGTCATAATCTCAGCTAAATAAAGTTAAACTAAAAAAACAAGAGCAGATACATACGAGATGGGTTTCAAGGATCACATTTCTTTATCATCTCTTTCTCCTTTCCTTTGTTACTGGTACTTTAGAACCCATCCCCCCACCCCCAAGCCTGACAACACAACTAGATCTTGAGGGACCTCCTGAACATCAGCAGGAATGGAGTTAACTTAATTTGGGTTAAACAGACTGTTCCATAGAGTGGGTGACATGGATGCAAGGCCCACATCCTGGGACCCATCAAGCATAGGCCTCTACCCGATGGAACCCACAGCATACCTTCTTTGCCAGACCTGATGCTGGAGAGGAGATACTTCCATAGATAACCTGATTTCATACCATTAAAATCAGCATTTTGGAAGCAAACTGGGAACCAATGCAGCTTATGGAGCAGAGGTGTAACCTGTGCTGTGCTGGAAGTACACCTGCTACAACTGCCAACATCACTGCATTCTTCACCAGTTGAGCCTTCTGGATATTCTTCAAGGGCAGCCCCATGTAGGGTGCATTACAACAATAGATCTGGGATGACTAGGGCATGAGTGACTATGACTCACATGAAACTCATCCAGGTCCAAAGTCCAGGATTACTGACTGAACAGTCTGGCTTTAAGGCACAATTTTGCCCAGTCACCCTTGAAATTTTAGTCATTAACTGCTTCCAACTTTGTGTAGAAGTGCCGGAATCTCTGCATCTTCTTATCTCACTGTACAAACTAAGATGTACTGGGGCAGAGAATCCTTGCATGCAGCGATAGAGAAAGGACAAGGGATGCCTTCTTTCCTTCCTTCCTTCCTTCCTTCCTTCCCTTCTATTTCTCACCTTTATTATTTTTACAAATAACTCAAGGCAGCCAACGATTTCTCATACACTATTCTTCTACTTTACCCACAACAACAAATCTGTGAGGTGGGTTGGGCTAAGAGAGAGTAACTGGCTCAAAGTTATCCGGTTGACTTTCATGCCTAAGGTGGAATGTGAGTTCACAATCTCCTGCTTTCTAGCCTGGTGCCTTAACCACTAGACCAGACTGGCCCTCTTAAAAATTCTGTCTCTAGAGGACTATCAAGACAATGTTTAAAGATAGATCTGCTAAATGTTGGAAGTGCAATCAGATACCTGATTCATATTACCATATGTAGTGGACATGCCCAAAAGCTAAAAAATAATGAATGAAAATACATACTTGGAAAAAATGGTTGGAAAAAATGATAAAACAGCATGTAGACCAGAAATATTTTTAGTGGGCATCCTGCCATAAAAATATGATAAAAGGACTTTATATCTGATTTTACATGTATTAACCGCAGCCAGAATTGTATTTGCACAACAATGGAAGAATGATGAGATCCCGACAGATGAGAGCATAATTAAGAAAATATTTGGATGTACAGAAATGGAAAGATTAATGCTTTAATTATTAAGGAAAAAGAAGAAACTGAATATTTCTTGATATGGGACCTATTTTACCAATGGTTAGATAATAAAAACAGAAGTTAAAAATATGGGGATCAATGCTCAAGTCAAGCCCAGTTCTTAAATTAATTGCAGAACGGCTGCAGCCAAGGAAGCAGAGAAGGCAGTAGATGTCTGCCTCAGTCCACAACATAAAGAAGCGGCATCCCGTTCTCACCCCCTTCTGGTTTCCTGACCGATAGATAATGTGACAAAATGGGACAGACTTTACACACTGTGCAGCTGTCATTAGAGGCAGTTTGGCTTAAGGGGAAAACTACTTTCATACCAGTTCAGATAAGGATGACTTAAGTTGGCCTCGTTTAGGGCTGGAGAGGGAATGAAGGCAACATCAAGGGGTCATGGCAGGACCAAGAAGATACCAGGTCATGCTGGTGCTGGATTTAGCCTACAAGGGGAGACCTGTCTCAGCTGGAGAAATCATTTAAGTGAGTTTCCACTCAAGCTTAGTTCACAAGACACCCCGTGGTGAAGAGAATTGGATTCTTCTTTCTGCCCAATGATGTCAATGACCCCAGAAACCACAATTACTGAAACAGCTCTTGGGATTTTATTACAACTGAGATCGGAATGATGTTTTTGCTGCTGCCTTTGGTGACATCTATGCACCCACTTTATTTTGACTGATATTTATCCTTGCTTCACAAGAGCCTCTCACTCATCTTTGGACCCTGGGGCTTGCCTGAATTTCTTTCACCTGGTCAAAACAACCAAAAAGCCGCTGCAAGGGTGTAGGTCAATGTTTTTTTTTCAATCTCGGGCTATGTGGACTTCCCCACATCTGTATTGGCCTATTTATAGTGTGGAGCATGCCAAACTCTGGCGGATAGTGGTAGACATTGACTATGGTTCTAGTTTCTTTAGGAACACCTAGAGAACTTGACGGGGTGAAGATTGCCTGACTCTTTTGTTCAACTTTGGATGGCAACCTGCAATTAGAACCCAAAACAAAATCTAGCCAAGAATGCCCATTTACCCCAGTTCTAATATGGTTTCCATCAAGCAGACTTGGAGAACTGGATGGCAAACAAATGCCCAGACTGGCTGGTCTATTGAGGGATCAAAAAAGTCAACACAGTGCCTTCAACTGTACCATTACAGCTGCCATCTTGACTTTTTTTTTACAGTACATGATCCCCCGACCCCACCAGGCATACTCCTGTCACAACCACATGTTGCTGCTGACCTGATGATGACATTTATAGAGATGTCAGGAGCTTTTTGCAGTTTAAGGTGGCAGATGCTAGTCCAGTGTGAAAAGAAGCCAGGCCTGGAAGTCACAATGTGCTGAAAGCCTCATTTTGGGATTTGCTGTTAGTTGGTTCACTACCTAAGCTGCTGCATGCATTTCTTTTTTTGGGGGGATATTTATTTTAACAGGTTTAGAATTGTAAACTGCCAAGAATTACTTGGCTGAGATGAGCAGCTATAGAAATCAGGAAAAAGAAAAAAGGAAAAATGAAGGGAGGGAAGGAGGGAGGGAAGAAAGAAAAGAAAAGAAAAAAGAAGGAAAGAAAAAGAAACAAAGAAAAGAAAGAAAGAGAGAGAGAGAGAGAGAGAGAGAGAGAGAAGAAAGAAAGAAAGAAAGAAAGAAAGAAAGAAAGAAAGAAAGAAAGAAAGAAAGAAAGAAAGAAAGAAAGAAAAAGAAAGAGAAAGAAATTTCTGATTCTTATATGCATCAGAATCCTAGTGCCATGCCTGGAACAGCACGGAGCATTTCAGCCATCTTTGGCTGCTAGAACTTCTGCTGTCTGATAATTCCATTCTCATGTTTTCTTTCCCCTTAATTGCCTTCTGTCTGGACTACTACAGTATACTTTATACGGGGCTGTCCTTGAAGACAATTCAGAAATCGTGATTTACAAATCAGAGACTCACACGTTAAGGTTCCTTCCCAGTCTTGGCAGGTTGTCCCTGGACAACAACAAGAGTGATATGATAGCAATGGAGGGACTCTCACAGAGAAGATGGGGTAGACCAAAGCACCTGAGGGCAGGACAAGAAATAATGGGTGGAAACTTATCAAAGAAAGATGCAACCTAGACCTGAGGAGACATTTCCTGACAGAAAGAGCAATTAATCAACAGGACAGCTTCCCTCTAGCAGTTGTGGATGCTCTATCACTGGAGGTTTTCAAGAAGAGACCAGGCAACCAGTGGCCTGAGATGGTATAGGGGGTCTGCTGCTTGAGCCTCCAAGGTCCCTTCCAATTCTGTTCTAACAGGATAAAATTGTTTGACAAGATATAACAGTAAGTCAAACAATGATGGCAAGAAAATCAGGAGAAGACATGAGTTCACAAACTGCCCGCTTGTTCAAAGTAAGCCATGACTTATGGGGTCTGATGGTGTGCAAACATAGTTATAGACAAATCATCCCTCTTTTCATTTTTCTGCTAAACAAATTGCTCTGTGAAATACAGTAAATAGTTTTATGGGGCCCTTTCCCTCAACTCATTTTTATGCAGCTTAATTACAAATAGTCATTGCCCTGGGCACAAGGCAGATCTGAACAAACCGTTGCAAAGGAACATTTGTAAAAGAGGAAGAAATAGATCCTGTCCTTTGCAAGATCCCCGTGCCCACAATAAAGAATGCAATGTAGGCTTTAGCAAATGATATATCCTCTGATATATGCTCATATATGTAAAAATATTTTTTTTCTTTTTTCTTTTCTTTTCTTTCTTCCTTTCGTTCCTCTACTTCAAAGAATATTCTGGGCTAGGAAAGGGGTTAGCCTGATTAAATATTCCAAAGTGGGATAAGACCAAAGGAAGCGCCAGTTCTGTGTCCAGTGTGAATTTGGAGCTGTGTCTGATAGCAGGGGGAGGGACCCTTCCCCCAAGAGACCAGGGTGATCTTATCCCCTTGCGTTCCCAGAGCACGTGCCAAAAACAGGCCCCATCTGGTGCCTCTGTTTTGCCTGGTGGTTGTGGAGAGGAGCAGGGGGGAGGAGGCCCATCGCTATAAATACAGAAAGGCTGTGCAGCCTGCTATGACCCTGGGAATGAGATTGCACGGAGGAGGAGGAGGAGGAGGAGGAGGAGGAGGAGGAGGAGGAAGAGGAAGAAGAAGAAGAAGAAGAAGAAGAAGAAGAAGAAGAAGAAGAAGA
>NW_020769327.1:14271124-14291317 GCF_900518735.1 Pseudonaja textilis
AAGAAGAAGAAGAAGAAGAAGAAGAAGAAGAAGAAGAAGAAGAAGAACAACAACAACAACAACAACAACAACAACAACCCTGTCTGGTGCAGGGAGGGGGAAAGGAGAGGGCGGGGGGGGGATTATTATTCAAGCTATGTAGCTGGCCAAGGTCACACCATTCAGAGGGCAGGAAAATGCACAGCCACAGAGATTTGGGGAGATCAGCAAGGAAAGCCTGCTTGGGACCTGAGGATAGACAGCGGTACAGCCACAAGCTTTGAAAATGGGGCATTGCAGAAGACAGAGATTGACTGAGATGGGCGGCTCTAGATATTGAATGAATAAATAAAGAAGACGCAAAGGTCCCTGCTGCTGGTTCACCTATTTCTGTCTCCCAGTTCCTACAACTTCCAATGTTTGGGCAGCTCACCTGCAAGACACAAAAACCACATCCTGGTCTTGGATCCAAACTATACAGCACATGGCACAAGTATAGGTAAGACTGCCAGTGTCCCGGGTGTTTTTTTTTTTCAAGAGGCAACAGGACTTTCTTGTTTTTCTTTGAAGACATTTCACTTCTCATCCAAGAAGCTTCTTCAGTTCTGAATGAATGGGGAAAGATGGAAGGATTTACACTCCTTGCAGACAGAGCTGATCATTTGCATGCTTTTAGAGAGACATTGAGGCAACTTGGAGGTTTATCTGTGTCCTCAGGGTCATCTCAGTGGTGCAAATGGGTGTGGCGCCTACGTGGAACTGCTCAAAGGACTATGTTGTGGGCAGGAGATAGATGAGGTCATATCCCTCCCCTTCTGTTGAGTAAGGGCGGTTCAATTTTGCAATAGAAGTTAAGTTGCCTCTTGAGAAAAGCACCTTTGGGACAACCATGACCCGGATGACTGAGAATCTCTATAGACATAAGACTGCCAATGTTTTCTGCACCTTCTTGATTTTATGCAAAATCACGTGAGGAAGAGTCAATTGATCCAAGTCAGGATGAATGTTTGAGATTATTTTCTGGTGATGAATGTGCTGTACAAATAGCTATGACTTGGAAAGTAAGAGGATGAAATGGCAAAGAGCATGAATTAATGAGAGACATAAAATTTTAAAAATAGATAAATGGTTGCAGTTCAAACTAAGAGAAAACAGAGAAATGTCATAGACCTGAATGGAGCCAATCTGATCTTGTAGATGAAAGTTATTTCTAGTTTCACCTTGAACATTAATCCGGCTGATTGACCTCGGGGCAGTCACTTTTGCTCAACCCTAGGAAGTAGGCAATGGCAAACCACTTCTGAAAAGCCAAGACAATTGCAGAGACTAGTCCAGGGGTGGCTGCCAAGAGTCAACACTGATTTGAAGGCATCACGTCCAAAACATATGAAAAGAAACAAAAGTGCCAATTGTACAGTTGATTAAATATTACTAATGAATTTTAAATTAAATTATGAATAGGGTCAAAATATAGGTCAGTCCAGGAAGAAAAAAGAATAAGAGAATTAAAGTAAAATATAGGAGGATATGAAGTTCTTATGGTTATATTTTGACAATTGCATCTGGAAAGGTATTTGGCAAAATCTAATCGGAAGGGTACAAAAGTTTACAATGAGCAAAATTTGGGAAATGCTATGGCATTTTATAGTGGGACCAGATTTGTTTTCAGCACAGCCTTGAGAAATATATGAATATGAAAGAGATCATATACTGTATTAAATGCTGGTGGTTGGAAGCAGCATCTGATGAAGTGAATCACATTGACTTATAGAATATTTGACGCAAGTATGAAGTTGACGGTTGGTCACCTAATATGATAAGAGAAATAAATGATGGAATTGAAGCACGTCTGAGCATAAAAGGCATGCTTGAAGACTAGGTCGGCCCTGAGCAGAGTGTAAGACGAAGATGTTTCATACCGTATTTATGGACAAAAACATGAAGAATGCTTGCAACATTAGAGACCAATTAGTGGAGAAATGAATTATGTAGTCTTGTAAACAGATGATACCATCTTATTGATTTAAATCCCAAATTATGTGCAGCAAATGTTGAACAGATAGTATGAGTCAGAGTAAGAATCTGAAAATTAATGCATCAGATCAAGCTAATTGTGTTTAGTAGGGAAAATGAAGTAATTTTTTAGTAGGGCCGCGGTGGCTCAATGGCTAAGACGCTGAGCTTGTCGGTAAGAAAGGTCGGCAATTCAGTGGTTCGAATCCCTAGCACCACGTAACGGAGTGACCTCCCGTTACTTGTCCCAGCTTCTGCCAACCTAGCAGTTTGAAAGCATGTAAAAAAATGCAAGTAGAAAAATAGGGACCGCTTTGGTGGGAAGGGAACAGCATTCCATGCACCTTCGGCATTTAGTCATGCCGGCCATATGACCACGGAGACGTCTTTGGACAGCTCTGGCTCTTCTTCGGCTTTGTAACGGAGATGAGCATTGTCCCCTAGAGCCAGAAACGACTTGCACCTGTGTGCAAGAGAAAATGAAATGCATTGTCATTTGTTCTTTAAAATTGTCACTTCTCTCTTTTTTTCAGGATCTCATCAAATCTATCCAACCTCAACTTTCTTTTCAATCTTTCAAGAAATTATGGCAGTGTGTTGGTATAATTTACCCTTGCTTTTTTATTTCTTGTACCTTTCACTTGTTTGGCTTGCAGGTAGTCCTCAACTTATGACAGGTCTCTTTGTGACCATTCAAGTTCCAGTTATGATGGACCATCAAAAAGCTACTTATAACTTAATTATAAAGTTCTGATATCACTACCCCTTCCTGCACAATCACATGACCACATTTTGGGCACTCAGCAGCCGGCCCCAATTTACAGAGTTTGCAGCACTTTGTGGTCACTTGTCTATGATTTATTATGTTTTTGCTGGAAACTGGTGTTTACTTCTGGTTTCCATCAAAAAAATGACCCATTGCAAACAATGGGTTCTATTAACAATTGTGGTGTTGGCTTAATAACAATCACAAAAAAGTTGTACAAATTGAGTCAGTCTCATGATGAGCTGTTTTACGACCATCATGACACAACCATAATTGACAGGCTCAATTATTGTCATAAGTCAAGAACTACCTGTACTCTTTTTAACTTCTTTTTTTCCACTCTGCACACTATTACCCCCAAAGGGGACAATGAGCTGGACAAATATGCTTGATGGGCTGCTACGCTCACCTACAGACCATCTTCTCAGTCTCCTTCTGGCAAGGAACATCACCAGCTGTGACTCCGCTCAAGATTTCTTTGGTCAGAGCAACAGAGAAACTTCCACATTTGTTTCTCCTTCCATCCTCTGTAATGTTTAACCCATAGAACAATCCACTGCTTAAAAAGAGACATAGATAACATTGTTATGTGCTGTGGAAAAGCAAGGAAGTGACCCTGCAGAACTACTGGAGGTTTACTGGGGCAAGCATTACAGCTTTAACCCTTGGTCAGGCAGCCTGGATGAAGGAAGTAACAGCAGAAGCTTACCCTAAAGCATAGACAGCATCCATACTGCAGCTGACCTGTTGGACTTCAACACTTTAATTCCAGCATCCCATCTGGGAAATATGGAAGTTGGAACCCAACACAATTGGAGGGTGTCAATTTGGGAAAATCATAGGAGACCAATCTTAGTCCTTTAGTTTCAGGAGTCTCCTTTTGAAACTCCTTAAGCAGCAAAATGCTTTGCCAAAAGAGCGGCGGTTGATGAAGTTCACTGGGAACCCTTGAGCCCAAAATCTATCTCACAAGGCTGTTCTAAGGAGGGTCCCTTGAGCAGAATTCTTTGGAGGGTGGCATGTTTGAGCACTATAGATGATGAATAATGGTTACTCCATTTGGATTATTTTCTGAATATGAATAAATATATTCAGAGTCAAGCAGATATCTGTCACTGGCAGTCCACAACTTCATGTTAGATCTAACCAGCAAGGCAATGGGGTATTTGTCAGGCCTAACTATAACTCATATAGGAGGACTGCAAGAATCTGAGGATGTTAACTAGCTGGGGAATTTGAAAAACACCCCAGAAGCTGGCAGTGACAAGTCCTTTCCATATTACCTATAGAAAAGAATATTTGTAGCTCAGGGTTGAACTGTGGAATTGCTCTCTGAACTTGGTTGTTTGCTTGCAGACGTTTCATTACCCAACTAGGGGACATCATTAGCCAGATATTATTTAGTTGGATAATGAAACGTCTGAAAGTAAGCAACCAAGCAGAGAGTGCACCAAGGACCCCACCTTCCATGCTGTTGCCAAATGTGAGAGCTGGTTCTTGCACAATCTATGAAGAACAATATTATAGCCATCTAAATCTGTTTAGTCAAATTTGTTGTTGGATCAACAGTGGTTAGGTGGAGACAGCCCATCCCCACTCAAAGGAGATCTGTCAGTCTGTTAGGAAGGAAAAAAAAACCTCAACATAAGAAGATTACAGAGGGCTTATTTATTTCACTGGGGGGCCGGCGGGCTTCCTACTTTCTTCAGTAAATGGACCTTATCAGCAGTTCCCGGAGATCTTTTCAGTTTGGCTAATTGGTCCACCAAGAAAACCACCTGGATGTGTGCATCAGTGGTGGGATTCAATTTTTTTTTACTACCGGTTCTGATGAACTGCAAAATCCCCATTCCCTCCCCACCCCACTAACCTGCTTTCCAGCTCTGTTCTCCTGTTCAGGGCACCCAAACAACAACCAGCTGATCAGCTGGGACTCGGGAGGCAGATAATAGATGAAGGTGGGGCCAGTCAGAGGTGGTATTTGCTGGTTCTCCAAACTACTCAAAATTTCCGCTACCGGTTCTCCAGAACTGGTCAGAACCTGCTGAATCCCACCTCTGGTGTG
The DNA here is from genome assembly GCF_900518735.1 of Pseudonaja textilis. The sequence goes on from NW_020769327.1 coordinate 14,275,948, forward strand.
CTTGGACTTACCAAGAGTCAAGCTTAGCCAAAAAAAATCTGTTATGTTGCCTGGGGAATAGCACCTGGCCAACTTTAGCTGATCTCAGAAGGCTCAAGAGGCCAGATGGGGGATCATCCTTGCCAAGGAAATCCCCGAGCTGAAGGCTGGGTTGGGAAGCAGGAAAACAAACCTGCAGAATACAAGAGTTAACCATTTCCATTCATGGCTGAGAAAACACAATGGAAGATACCAAGACATGGGATCGAGGAAGGCCTTGGAGTTTCTTATGAGCGGTCACTCCCTGCTATACTGCAGGTTGGTGGGCTGCATTTTTGAAACCCCCCGAAGGTCACTCTTGGCATCCCGTTCTGTCCCAGACTGTCAGCCCCTTGAGCATGGGGTGGAGCAGCAGGGTGGGGGTGGCTGGACATCCAGCTGATTCAGAACCCTGAGGAGATAGTTGGTCATCCCTCCATCTTGAAATCCTGGAGGTGCTGCCTTCAAAGCTGCGGGGAAGTCAACCCAGCCAGGCACAAATGGAGCAGAGTCCAGTTTGAATCTGAGGGCCGCTGATCTGTCTGAACGCTTTAGACTGAGAGATGTTGTGTGTGTTTGCAGATGAGCAAACAAGAAGGAGGTTATGTGTGCAAGTAAGGACATGAATAAGTGACAGGAGGAAAGCACTGCTGTGTCAGAAACAAAGAAAGCAACAACAGAGGTTGATGAAGATATTGGTGAATTACAATCAAGCGCTCAGGAGACTTTAAGTTTAGCTGTTCCAAGATTTTCACAAAGCTCCCTGCAAAGTAGGAGACATCTGGTGAGCTTAACAACAACAAAAGAGCATTGCATTTCCTGCAAGGTCCACAAAATCCTCAACCATTTCAGATGTGCAAAGTTTAGCCAAGTGATCCATTGTGAACCCAGGTCACCCAGCTGTCTCTCCGCCCAACCACTTTGCCTTGGTGCCATTTGCATGCATCAATGAGTGTTGGTGTGTATGAGAGAGAGAAGGGAGGGGATCTGCCTGCCCAGAAGGGATGTGCAAGGGAAGGAAGGAAGGGCCTGGGGGAGGGGAGGCCTTGGCAGTGTGCACACATCCTCACATGTGAGCAAAGGAGGGAAGCCCCCACGGGATGCCAGTGTGAACCAGGGATTTGCAAGCTGAGACAGGCGTGCAAGGGAATGCGTGCCCAAGGAAGGCGATCAGTGTGTGTGTGTGTGAGAGAGAGAGAGAGCCCTCACAGGCTGGCTGCTTTGTTGCAGCTCTTCAGGGAAGAAGAAGGTTAGTGGGTCACTGGAGTGCTGCAGGCTTCCTCTTTAGCTGAGCCGCTCTGCTGCCAAAGCCTCCCAGCGCCAGGCAGCTTTTCCCACCAGCAGACGCAGCCGGCAGGGAGGAGGGGCAGGCAGGCAGGCAGGCAGGCAAGGCCGGAAGGAAGCAAGGCAGGAGGAACTGGGAGCAGGGAGAAGGCATCAGCTGCCCAATCCCGCCCCCCTCCCCCCCCCTTCAAGTTTTTCCAAAGAGAGCAGGCAAAGCTGAGCAGCCTCTTTTCCCATTTCCAGGCTCAGGCGTCCTGGGAGCCCCATTCTGCAAGACAGAGAGCAAAGAAAACTGCCCCGGGGCAGATTAAAAGATTGGAATGAACCCTTTTCTTTGAAGGTTTGCAAGGGATGGGCACGGATTGGGGTGGGGGCATCCAGAGCTCTGGAAGATGTATAGCTAAGCTGTGCTTCCACAAGGGACGAGGAACAGGAACAAGCCTCCGGAAAAGTGAAATCACACGTGTGTGCAAAGTGTTTACATGAGCAAAGGATACGCCCAAGTGCTGCCCCCATTCCAAGAGGAAGACGGGAAGTACTTAGTTATCTCCGCTTGTGCAAATATCTGCTTACAAATATACGTATAGTAATTAGTAGACAAAATGAGAGTGTCCCATGGATTTACTACCTCAGGCACTCAGCTGCACAAGAATCACAACAACAGTGGTAGCACTTCCTGGGCAAAGTGTCCTATTTTTTAAAGTACCAGGTTCATTCCTTGAATCAGGAATGTTGCAAAGAAGGGAAACGCTGCTGGCAACCTATCCAGAAAGAAGAATTTCCATGTAATCAGGGTCAGAGTCATCCCCGGGACCTGGGTGCAACACACACTGGGCAGGCTCTGGGCATCTGAACTGCCCTTGACAGAACAAGGGACCAGAAATTCACGGGGGATTTTAAAATATGAACAGATTTGTGAGAGAAAACCATATTTCCTTCCTTTGGTTTTCTCCAACTGAGGTCTTCCAGTTGTGCTGAGACCATGAGCTTCAAACTGGGGTTTCCAAACACATCTGGAACCCCAACACACCTCTTGGCAGCTTCTTTGGTGCTTGCCAAGTTTCCAGCCCCTCCAGATTTTTTTGTTATTTCAGTTTTACATACAAGGACATACAGAAAAGTATGTCTGCCCTCTATCTCGCATAATGTTGGAATTCCTGAAGTTAGTTTAAACTGAGTTTTTCCATTTAATGCTTGGAGATTAGTTGAGAGCCGCCATCTTATCCTGTATTTAATTTCCAAATTAATTGATTGGTTTGGGTTTCTAACTTAGCTGTGTAAATTAATTATTGGTGGTGCTGGTGATCTTATATTTTCCGTAAATATTCATTCCTTATATTTATTTTTTGCTGTGAATGTTTTAATTGTATGGCTGTTTGTCTGTTGTAAACCACCATAAGTCCTTAATTCATCAGTATAAATAAACATGCATACATACATACATACTGAGAAGTTGATAAAACACAAAGCAGTAATGCGCCTTCTTTTCTGTACCGGGACCCGGCATCAAAGGAAACAATTACTTTTGAAAGAATTCTATTTTGTTTCTGAAACTTCTTTGCCTTACTTACATTTGATTCCTTGGGAAGGTTTTGGCTGTTCTGTGTCTGGTTGTGTGTTTAGCATGGCTGCAGTTTTGTAAAGACGGGAGTATAACAAGGTTTGTTCAAAATTCCACGTTTACCACCAACCCTCAAAATACTGGATTTTTCACAGGTTAAAACCATCCCTTGTGCTTGCAGAATCAATATCCAGAGATTCTAAATTCTGTGCCAGATCTTCTGACTGTGTTTGACACTTCATGTTTTCAGTCTGTGTACCTCAAACTCATTCTGAGTGGGCAGTCTAGAAATGTGATTAATAAATAAATGGACAGAGAGCCCCGGAAGTAACAATTAAAGAAATCCATTTGTTTTATGTAGCCCGATCAGTGAAGCTAAATATAGGAAAGAGGGGGAGGAAGAATATGGCCTTTACAAAGCAATGCCATGACAGTACAGCTTCCCAACGTGAGTTTTTCCTGAGATGACACTGCATCACTTGATGCCACTGGTATCCTATGCTACCTGCAGTGATTCTAGTGATCTCACCTTGACCTCCTTCTAAATACCCATCTGAAAACAGCCCTCAAGGAGATCCAGGTTATAGTTTTTTGGACTCCTGGGACAGTAAATAATCAACTTTGCTTTCAAATTGGGCATGAAGGAATCTCATAAGGGATGGATCCTTGCGAATCACACAAGCCCCTTGCCACTGATCTCCTCAATCCACACATCATGGGAGTGACTCACTTCTTGCATTTTGAATTTCAGAGGAGAACTCTGATGAATGATAGTCCAGGGAGGGGGCAGCAGAAAAGTCAAGATGTCATACCTGAACTGCCTTGCAGCTTTCATTGTGCATTCATGGCCACCATCTTGACTTTCTAGCGCCCCTCTGGGGAAATCCCTGCATCTGAGCTGTCCATTAACCTCCCACTGTGATGCTAGAAAGCTGCTCACTAGTCCACAGTGTCCCCCAACAGTGACTCCCCATGTTGACTACCCAGTGGCATAACTCCTTTGGCCCAATAAACATGATTTGCCCTCACCCCACCCAGTGACGGCTTCCCATTTCAGAGGCTTTGCAGGTTTTTCACATAATCCCCAAGTCAGGCGATCCTGATACCTTCCCTGGGATGGCAGAACCATGGTAGGTATCAGGCCTTGCTTTTCTTCCGCCAACACACTGGAGTTTTTGGCTTGTGCGTCCTTCCAGTTGGGCCAAGGCAGAGAAGCAGCAGCAGATGATGATGATGATGATGATGATGATGATGATGATGATGATGATGATGAAAGGGCACTGAGGGTTAAAAGTCGGCTGCACAGACAATGTCATGCTGTCACAGCACCTGATGGGCTCAAGCATCACATTGTCTGTGATGAGCATCACATTGTCTGCTGATGGGCTCCTGGGTGTTGAAGTCCACAAGTCTTAAAGTTGCCAAGTTTGGGGACCCCTGCCTCTCTCTACCCCTGTGTTTCTTAACCCCAGCAACTTTAAAGTGTGGATTTCAACTTTCAGCATGCTGGTTGGGGAATTCTGGAAGTTGAGGTCCACATCTCTTAAAGTGGTCAAGGTTGGAAAACACCAGAGTCATAGCTGTCTCTGTCTTCTTCTGCTCATGAATGTTGCACTAGATGACATAGCAGCTGATAGGCTCAAGCATTTAAGCAAACAAGCTGGACCTTTGTGGCCGTAATAAAAGGGAACAAAGAGATGCAGCTCGCCTGGCTTCAGTGGTCTAGAGGCTATTTTCCTTCTCTTCCACCTCCCCAAGAAACTTACTGGCTACCAGCATTTCTCTTTCCCATTTTCAGCAGTTTGCTGGTTCCCTTCCACCACCCCACTGCATCTTGCCCTGTTAAGCTGGGGTTGACTGAAGAGGCAGGACACAAGGCTAGTAACTACAGCTCTTTATTGAGTAGATCGGTACAACCAAGTGATCTGCCTGTCCGACAGCTCCCTCTTTTAACAGGAGACGTCAGGTAGCTCAACCAATAAGATCTGAGGAATCTTCCCACCAGGAGGGCGGACCAATGATTTTAAAATATTATGTTCCCGCTTAAAAAAGCAGACTTGAAGGAAGCCTTCGTTCCTTGGCTTCACTCCTCATTAGCATATTCAACATGTCCCATTCTCCATCTGCCACTTTGAAGGAGGGTGCCTTTGGGGGAATAGGTACCAAGAGCCACAGCAGTTTCAAAGGGAAACTCTACAACAGAGGTACCACATTTGGCAACTTTAAGACTTGTGGACTTCAACTCCCAGAATTCTCCCCGAATGCTCTATGAGGAGAAGATGCCTCTCTCTAGCCCAGTGTTTCTAAACCTCAGCAACTTTAAAGCGCAGATTTCAACTCTCAGCATGCTGGCTGGGGAATTCTGGAAGTTGAGGTCCACTTCTCTTAAAGTGGTAAAGGTTGGAAAACACCAGTCTAGAGTCATAGCTATCTCTGTCGTCTTCTGCTCATGAATGTTGTACTATAGCAATAGCACTTAGACTTATATGCTGCTTTATAGTGCTTTCCATCCCTCTCTAAGCAGTTTACAGAGTCAGCCTCTTGCCCCCAACAATTTGGGTCCTCATTTTACCCACCTTGGAAGGATGGAAGGCTGAGTCAACCTTGAGCCTGGTGGGATTCGATCTGCCAAATTGCAGTAGGAGTAGCTTGCAGTAACCACTGCGCCACCAAGGCTAGATGACTTTTCGACAATATTGGTTGCTTTGGTCAGGTTTGGGTTTTTTTAACGCTCAGGTTGCACCTAGAATTTATCCCAAGCCCAGGGGTCTTACTTTTTCCTGCATCAGAAGTCTCATCAGTTTTGCTGGGGAATAGTTGCTGATGGTGAAATCATCCCCATTTTGGAGCGAGCTCTAGGCCGAGCAGACCGAAATCTGGAGCTAGCTCAGCTCTCAGCTCTAACAAGTAACTCACATTCTTCCAGCTACTACTAGATGTGGAGAAAGGATAAGGGAAAAAAACTCACTATGCTTGGTTTCCGAAGCATCGTTCTGAGAGCACCTGTCTATAAAAGGCTTCCTTGGAGGACTGGCCTGATTCCCAAATACCTGCCAGGTCAACAGCCATATGTGTGTTTAGCAGGAGGCATCCTACAGAAGGTGTTTTCTGGTGACCTTTCCAGCATAACAGGATGCTCCCTCCATCCTTTCCAGATTATCTTTATTGATTTATTTGCAAAAGACATGTTCAGACAAACTTCAGTTGCTTTGCATTCTGTTCTAAGCATACTCAGGAGCCCATGGGGCCCCCAGAAATCTTCTGGGGAGGCAGTAGACCCTTTGCTTTTCAAAAACACCAGCATTTAATTGAGACTTAAATTCAAATTATCTTTGTGAACCAGTTTTCAAAAGATGCTGTCACGTCACCGAGGGGATGATTCCCAGGGTTACTGGTGGCCAAAGGCATCATACTGCAGATGGGAGGTTATAAAAAGAAATAAAGGGAATGAACCATCGTAGCCCTCATAAAAAAATCATTCATCAAGGCTTCCTGGAAAAAAAGATCGCTTCTGAAACTCAGCTTTGATGCTGGTGGCTTTGATTATCTTTTCTGGGTCAAAGCCTTTCATTCTGTCTCCTAAATGATATCCATTTTGCCTGAAGTTATGGGATGGCAACATAACTTCCTTCATTCTTTCCTTCCTTAGCCAACTTTCCTCTTTTTCTTCTGTCTTTTACCATCCCAGGGTACGAGCAGCAGCTGTTGCCATGGCTACAGTCATGCATCTCTTCTTGGCCAAGATGGCCATGTCATTGATTTTGGCAGAACAGTCTGGGAATGGAGGTGTGTGTGTGTGTGTGTGTGTGTGTGTGTGTGTGTAAAGAGAGGGGTCTGGGTCTAGGATTAATATAGCCATGTTGTCTTTGGGTTTCATTAGCAGGGCTGCAGCAAGGTTTGCTGTGAAACTCAAGAAAGGCCAAGCCAGGAGCAGGGTTTGTGTGTGATGGGGGTGGGCTAAGAGGTTCCTTAAAGCACATTGGGAGCTAAGCTCTGAAAACAACCCACCTCTGCAAGTCTTCACATGGGCAATATTAGATAGGGACCTCCGTGGAGGGATAGAATGTGGCAGACGTACAATTTCAGGCATTTCAATTTTAAGGTTTTCCTCTCCTGGAGATGTGAAGTGGCTTTCAAGAAGTCCAAGACTCTTCTTCTTATTATTATTATTATTCATAGTGTATTCCTGCAGGTGTAAGGTCCGCTTTTAGGATCATTGAAATGCCACTTTGCATGGTCAGCTGCATATCCAGGGCACAGGCCCACAGCTTGCATGTCTTTCTTGATGGTGTCTTGATGGTGTCTGTTTTGGATGCCCACGAAGTCACCAGCCATTGACTTCTAGTTGGTCGGCAGTCTTGGCCATGATGGAAGGTGGTGATCTCCGGACATATCCATACCAGTGGAGTTGGCCTTCTCTGATCTTCTCTATAATTGGTTTCAAGAAGTCCAAGCCTGAATGGTAGAAAAATAATTCTTCCTACAACACACACAACACACAAGCAGAAGCAGCAGCCCTAAGTCAAAAATGCTTCCCATGCACCTAAAAGTCAGGCCAGGGTGCCAATGGCACCATGGCAGCTGCCTTCTCCTACTCTCAGGGCATCCCTGAAAAAGAGGCCTTGTCGATGCTAGCAAAAGCTTTTCTGCTTTCAGGTCAGAGGGAAATGGCATGTTTTCCAAGCACATTTCCTCTGAAGCTGGACAGATCCATCTGAAGAGGTTTCACCATGGGACAGCTGCCCAGTTCCCCACCCTTTAGTGTGGCAGCAACAAAAGGCAGCTTGTTTTTTAAAGAGATGTTTGACTGCCATAGTGGTGGGGGGTGTCACCCTTGACAAATGGGGTCCTTGGTGCTCTCTGAGTTTGGTTGTTTTCTTGCAGAAGTTTCATTACCCGACTAGGTAGCATCATCAGTGCTAGAAGGGGAAAGCACAAACCCCACTCTATTCTAGCTCTGATGATGTTACCTACCAATAGCAATAGCACTTATATATTGCTTCCTAGGCCTTTAAAGCAGCCTCTGCGTGGTTTACAAATGTCAGCCTCTTGCCCCCAACAATCTGGGTCCTCATTTTACCAACCTCAGAAAGATGGAAGTCTGAGTCAACCTTGAGCTGGTCAGGATTGAACTCCTGGCTGTGAGCAGGGTTAACTTGCAATACTGTATTCTAAGCACAGCTACCCAGTTAGGTAATGAAACATCTCCAAGAAAACATGGTCAAGAGAGTACCAAGGATTGTGGCGTCCTTGGTACTCTCTTGAGCGTGTTTTCTCGCAGATGTTCAACCCTGAACTACAAACATTCTCTTCTATTGGTGATAAATGTCTGTGATCAGTTGATACACCATTGACTGACGTTAAGGTGAATGTGTCAGCAGAAAGCCCAAATATCCTTAAAACACCTTCTGGAGCAGTGCTTCTGAACTGGGGAATTCTGGGAGTTAAAGTCCACACCTCTTAGAGAAACACTATTTTGGAAGGACATACTGTGTCATGGCTTAATGACTTCTTCTCAAATGCAGAGAAATCAAGTGGGCCTGATAACTTTAGGAGCTTCATTGTTGACTCAATACAGGGAAATCCATGCAGGTGAATCAATATCTGCAAGACTGTGGGTGGAACAACGTGATCACATATGTACAAAAGGGGGCAGGCTTCTCCCCTTATGATGCCCCGCCAACCACCTTATGGATTCTGAGCCCCCTTTCTGAGGGGATTTTGGCAGGGAAACTGAAGATGCACTTTTTTGCAAATCGTCATGCCCAGCCTTCTTTTCCAGCTCCTTTAAATCACGTCGCCCTTGAAACTTATCTTCCCTCAAATGAAACCTTGTTCAACATTTCTATCTCTCAAACCACAGCAGAGCTAACATTATCTTCCAGGCTGAATGGGTGGGAGAAAAAAAACCCTCACTGGTGAGAGAAGCATGTTGGGAAATAGCCACCTTTGTTGTCCTGGAAAGCAAATCTGGCCTCGTGCTTTGGGCTTTGACACAAACAATGAGATTAACTCCACAACTCAAAATATATTACCTGAAGGTGACAGCCTCTGAATGAAATCCAGGGCTGCTTCTCATGAGGCAGCAGGAAGCTTTCCAAGTGACTCAGACAACGATCCACTCTTCTACCTGCCTCGTCATTGCCTTAAAACGGATCCCTCTAAACTAGGTTAATCCCTGGCTCATAATTGCATGGCACAATTGATAGGGGGAGTGAAGCAAAGTGCGTGCCAAAATAGGAACCTGCTTGAGACATTTTTTCATTCCTTGAATTGGCCAAGACAGGCATACTGCCTTGGGAAGAAGAGGGGTTGTTTGTGCAGATATCTTCTGGCAGAGAAACTCAACGTGGTGCCCAGAATCTCTCGCACATCTTCAGAAACGTTTCTGGGGCCTCCCAGTCTCCACCTAATTTAAATGTCTAGATATGTGTTTTATTTTTTATTTTTTTAAAAAAGTCAAGCATTAAACAAAAAGCTGCCTGGCTGAAACGGGAAGCATCCATTTTTGGCGTAATCTTTATTTCCAAGAACATTATTCTTAAAAACTAAAAAAAAAAAAAAACTACAGCACATGGGACTTTCTGGGGAAAACAGCCTCTCTCTTTAGAAAAACCTGGCAAGAAACATCCTAGAAGAGGCCAAAAAACTGCTTTGGAATGAATGCAGGGGTGTCCACAGGTTGTGGTTAAAAAAAAAAGCCAGGATAATGGTGTCCCATCTGTCATTTATGTGCATATTATATTTGTTTATTAAATTTCCACCCCATCCGTCTCACTTAAAGGACTCTGGTAGTTTACAAGAGAGTAATAAATCAATAGAAACACCTGACTAAAGGCACAGCTAAGAAACCATGTTCTTACAAGTTAGAAGTCAAAGTCAACATTAAAAGTTCAGAAAGCTAAACAGGGATAACTAGGCAGGAGGAATGCCCTCAAACTACCAGCCATCCCCAGGGTTGCATGATCATACTCTTCAATCCCTGTTCAAATTGGCAGAGCTAGATCTTAACTACCTTCCAGAAAGCCAGAAGAGTAGGATATCTCATCTCTAAAGATAAGGGGTTCCAAAGGTCAGGGCAATTGCAGAGGAGGCCCCCCTCCTAGACCAGGGGTCCCCAAACTTGGCAATTTTAAGACTTGTGGACTTCAGCTATGGTGGCTGGAGAATGCTGGGAGTTGAAGGCCACAAGTCTTAAAGTTGCCAAGTTTGGAGACCTCTGTCCTAGACCAATAAACATTAATGTTGAGAGTTTTTTTTATACCAAATCTTGCAGACACCTGGACGAAAGTATGTCTTGGAACGAGCTTCGCTCAGGGAGGCAGCTCTTAAGGAGTGGACATTTCTCATCTCCATATTCTAACATCTTAAGAAGACCTTGGTCAACCAGATCTCCAATTTAAGACTAAAAGCCCAATAAAATCAATTTCATAAAATCAATTTCAAGACTGATGGGAGTTGCAATCTAGAGGCCTAGGCTAGGGACAGGTTCTCTGAGATCAACCATGGGCTTGTAAGTCCATAAGTGATGTACCGTTCTTAAGTCCAGATCAAACTAAGGAAAATGGTCTGGGGTTTCTGGAAGCCAGTTTAATTCAGCTAATGAAGACCCAGTCCAAAAAGCAGATACTGGTAAGGAGTATTTGGGGGCTGCATTTTCATGGAGACCCCCTCACAGTGGCAATGTTTGGTTCTGACTTGTGTTAAAAACTGGAGGCTTTTGTCTCCCCAATTTTTCACTAATCTTGGCTATTCTCACCCCATTTTTATAGTTGCCTAGGTTCACCTTGCAGCAGGAATGGGCTGGGCGTGTCCGCAGCAGGTCAAAATAAGCCAGGTGGTGGCCATGACCATGTAATGAAAGTCCACGCAGATCACCCAATGACATCTTGGGGTGGGCCCAAGTCAGATAGGTGCAGTATCCAAGGCATCTCTTGGTTGAGAGTACCTAGACTGAAGGATAGCATCTTCTGTAGCAGGGATCTTCCAACTTGACAGCTTTAAGCCTTGTGGACTTCAACTCCCAGAATTCCTCCTCCAGTCATGTTAGCTCAGGAATTCTGGGAGTTGAAGTCCACAAGGCTTAAACTTGCCAAGTTTGAAGACCTTTGTTCTGTAGAATCTCTTGCCTTTGCAACCATGAATATTGTGTGAACAGTCACTAAGTGACCAGTCATTAATCAAGGACTACCTGTCCTATTTCTTGTTCACTGACTCAGTGTCTTCCTCTCTCTCTCTCTCTCTCTCTCCAAAAAATTACAGGTAGTCCTTGATTTACAACCATTCATTTAGTGAAAAAACTAACCTATGACAATTTTTCACACTTATGACATTGCAGCATCCCTGTGGTCATGGGATCGAAATTCAGGTGCTTGGGAATCGACATGTTGGTTGCAGTGTCCTGGGGTCTTGGGATCACCTTTTGTGACCTTCTGTCAAGCAAGTCAATGGGGAAGCCAGATTCACTTAACAACTGGTCCACTTAACAACAATGGCAAGAAATGTTGTAAAATGGGCTGAAACTCACTTAACAACTATCTTGTTATTATAACAGAAATTCTTGGTTCAATGATGATTGTAAGTTGAGGACTACCGTATTAACTTGACCTGGGGATCTCTGGGACAGCTGCTCCCCAACAAAACTAACTAAAGTAGGAGAATAATATCCACAGAAGGCTTTGCTCTCCCGCCCAATTCAGCAAAAGTGTGTTTCCTTCCAGTGTGAGTTGTCTTCTTTCTAGAAAAACAGAAGACTCACCCTCCATCTCCCAAAAAGTCCCTCCTTTCTAACCTAGCAACTGAGCACTTTACAAAGGACTTTCAGTTTTGTTTTGTGAAGGGGGATTTTGATCTCTGGTCAGGAAAAATTTCAGTTGGAAAGTTATGAGCAGCACGGAGTCTTTCTCTGAAGTCTGTGCAATTCCTGGAATGGCATAAAAACAGGTTTCTAAATCTTGGTAACTTCAAAGATGTGTAGACTCCAACTCCCAGAATCCCCCGATGCTGGCTGTGGGAAACTCTGGGAGGTGAAGTTCATGCATCTTCAAATTGACAAATTTTGGGAAACCTGGCACGAAGACTGTGAGTTAAAAGGTCAGTTTTTTCATCCCTTCCCCCTCTCTTCTTTTTTTTTTTTTAATCCCAGGAGGCCACCTATTTGAGTGAGGAAATTGCAATCTGCATATGCTCAGTGCAGTAATGGGAATCAAGAAAATGTATTACTGGTCCGGTGGGCGTGGCTTGGTGGGCGTGGCAGGGGAAGGATACTGTAAAATCCCCATTTCCCTCTCCATTCCTGGGGGAAGGTTACCAGGGGTGGGATTCTACAGGTTCGGAGCAGTTGTATAGAACCGGTTGTTATGATTCTGTGTAGTTCGAAGAACCGGTAAATTGTGTCCCTGGCTGGCCCCGCCCCTCTCCGCCTGCCCCTCCTCTCCTCTCCTAGTCAGTCCTTATCGCGCATGCACAACATTGCACACAGGCCTGACCTCACTGACTGCATTCTTCCCTCCCCAGTCACTCCTTAAGATATTTCTTTTTTCCCCCTTCCGATGATCAGCTGTTCCTATGATCAGCTGGGCTGGGATTCCCCTCGCTTACTCACCCCCTCCCAACTCCACTAACCTGCATTCCAGCTCTGTTCTCCAGTGCAGGGCAACCAAAGAAGACCCAGCCGATCAGCTGGGACTCAATGGGAGGCAGAGAATAGATGGGGTTGGCGGGGCCAGTCGGAGGTGGCATTTGTGCCAGTTCTCCGAACTACTCAAAATTTCTGCTACCGGTTCTCCAGAACTGGACAGAACTTGCTGAATGCCACCTCTGGCTCAGTGGCTCTCTTCTGTCTTTCTAAAAAAATCAGGATTTCATACCACTTCAAAACTGATAACCCAGAATAAGCCCAGGGTGTCCACGGGGTGTGTGTGTGTGTGTGTGTGTGTGTGAGGTTTAGCCCTTTTTATATGCATTGTACATATACATATTCAAACACATAGCTGCACCTGCCATTTTGACTTTTTTGAGCCCCCCTCCCTGTGGATCCCCCTGAAAAAGCAGCATAATAATAATAATAATCCTTTGCCCTCATATCTAAAGTAATATAGGGTAAAAACTGGGGGGGGGGGGTAAAAAAGAGAGAGAGAGAGAGAGAGAGAAAGGCATGATTTGCTTTGAGAAGCAGCAGTGCAAAGGTTAACGACTTTGACACCGGAGCCTAACTAATTAGGCTTTAAAATTAACAGTCCATTTCCATGAAATGCGCCTGGGCGGGGGGGGGGGGGGTGGGGGGCAGAGGCATTTCTGCTGGTTTCAGCTTTGCCTGAGCAAAGGCACAACCTGAATTCTGACTTTTCCTACAATCTGAGCCTTGAGGGTTTAAGCATAGGAAAGTACAGCCTCACGCACCAGCAGAATCTAGATCTTTTCCATGGCGCATGTCTTATTTGTTTAGAAAATTTCTATGCCCGCCCATTCACTGTCAGTGACTCTAGGCAGCTTGTAAAAAATAACCTTCACGCGAGAGATCCACAACAGGATTTCGGAGGAGTCCTGAATACTCAGAGTCATACTAGGCAGGGTCTCTCTGCTGCATCACTACCACCAGTTGATGCGCAGGTAAAAACAGGTGTGTGACACTGACCAGATTACCGTAATCTGACGCCAGGAGGAGGAAGAGAGGAACAGAACCAACTTCCACTGCGCACCATGGGCTCAATGTCGCCAGACTTCGTGCGCTATACTGACATGATGCAATGCGAGAACATGAGTGCCACCCCTTTTCAGGAGTTCTAGAATTGCTCACAGCAGTAAAGGTGGCTTGCTTTGAATAAGGCAAGGGAGGCCGGTGATACACCAAAGCCAGGAATGTGGCTTCCCTGACCTGGTGGCACCCCTGCCAATTTCAATGCCAGCGAGGAGACCTGAGAATGCAAGTCCCAACTCTTTGGAAGGGAGTCAGTTCAGAAAAAGATCTCAAAAACTTTGGCTAAATCAAAGTGCTTCTTGGCCTGTTTCTGGGGCTGATCCAGTGGTGGGATTCAGGCGGTCCATGAGAACCAGCTGTTAACTTTCTGAGCAGTTTGGTGAACTGGCTGTTGGAAGAAATCATGAGGGCAGAGAACCGGCTGTTAAATTATTTGAATCCCACCACTGGGCTGATCCAGTGCAAAGGGCTGGTTGGGACTTGGTCCATCAGCAGCCCTAGATGACAAACAGAAATCTTGCTGGTGCTCTGATCTTATGCTTGTCCAAGATGGAGTCTTAGCATCATCCATGGTAAGCACTGAGAGACCATTTCAGTTCTAAACTCTCAGTATGTGCTTTCAGTGTGGATTCTTCTAGAGCAGGGGGTCGCCAACCTTTTGGACCTCAGGGACCACCAAACTCATAATTTTAAATCCCACGGACCAGGGACCCTGGGAAAATCCCAAAAAAAGTCTGCAGGAAAATTCCCCACCCTGTTTTCTTACTGATCAATCATTCTTTATTTGGAATCGCAGGATACTGTCTCCAACTCTGTTCTGGGAGCGGGGGGAGAGACTTTTGGCTTCATGCAAGGAAAACAGCAGAAGCAGCAGAAGTCTTTCTCTCCCCCCCGCCCAAAAAAAAACTCCACCAGAAATGAGTCTTTGTGAGACTTGTCAAGCTGGCTCAGCCTCTTGGAGCAGGAGGCCTTGCAGGGTCCCAAAGACTCATTTCTGGTGGAGTTTGCGGGAGAGAAAGACTTTTGCTGCTTTCCTTGCGTGCAGCCAAAAGCAGAAGAAGAAAGAAGCGGAAAGAAGCAGCCCGGTGGCCAGGCCAGGCCCACGAGGCGTGTGGTGCAAGTTCCCCCCCCTCCACCCTTTCCCCCCTCCCCTCAGTACCTCGTGTTGTTCGCAATGCAGGCAACACAAGCCTTGTGTTCCCGCGGGCCATGTGGGTGGTGCAACCTTGAGATCCCACGCAGCCTGGATTAATTGCTTTGGGGGGGGTGCTTTGGGGGTGACAAAATTAAATAAATAAATAAATAAATAAATTTCTCTGCAGGCCCACAAAATTTTCTCACGGACCACCAGTGACCCCTGGCCCACTGGTTGGCAACCACTGTTCTGGAGGTCTCCCTAAGAAAGGACAATATACTTAACTTTTTGTTGTCCAAATCTTGTAGTTATTTCTTTTTGCGTTGCCTGATGGTTCCAGGGCGTATAATAGTGAGGTTCTTGTGGAAGACTAAGAATAGCCATCTTCATCCTCAGCCACAAAAGCTGCCAGAAGAACAGGAGCTTTGCAGCACCTTTCTCCTTAGCACACCGAGTTAAAAGGCAGAAGATGGAGTGAGCAACAGTTTCTTCTGATTTTAGGGTCCAACACAGGACAGTTGTGGCGAGAAATTGGAGGGTTCGTATCAGTCTAGAAAATACATAAAATATGTGGATCTGCATTTCCAAATAGATGGGGGGGGAAGGGAAGGAAAGGAGGGACAGAAGAAGGAAGGAAGGAAGGAAGGAAGGAAGGAAGGAAGGAAGGAAGGAA